>JAKUCV010000636.1:3611-210366 GCA_028386065.3 Turnera subulata | reverse complement strand
GGTGGTTAGGGTATACCAAATACCCAGTGGCTCGGGTATGCCGAATATCCGCGGTGGCTTGGATATGCCGAATATCCGTTTGGCTTGTTGCCTGTGGTTAGGGTATACCAAATACCCAGTGGCTCGGATATGCCGAATATCCGTAGTGGCTCGGATATGCCGAATATCCGCAGTGGCTCAGATATGCCAAATATCTGGTTAGCTTGTTGATGCCTGAGGTTGGGGTATACCGAATACCCAGTGGTTCGGATATACCGAATATCCGGCTTTGGGATGTTGATCCCGGTATGGTATTTGGGTTGTTGAACCCGGTGTGATTTGGTAATTTGGGACGTGGTCCCAGTATGGTAAGATTTGGTATGGTTGTTTGACCTGGCATCCGGAATTAATTGATAACCTGGTACGACCCTGGCTTGCCCAGTGACGGGGCCAGAAGATAAAATTGGTAATAAAAATTAATGAGTATTCATTTGGTCTTGGCTTTGACATGATCTAGTAGGATTCCTCTATCGTGTTGTTCGTGTTGGATTCCTCTGTTATGTTGTTCGTGTTGGTTTTCTCTGATGTGTTGTTTGAGTTGGATTTCCTCTGTCGTGAAGTATGAGTTAGTTGTTATGGCAGTATCCTTGTGATGTGATAGTTTTTGCTTATTGTTGTGATTGTTGTGTTTATTTCGGAAGTATTATGGTTGAATATATCACTGTTTATCTTTCGTCGGTGAGCGTTTCGGACTCACCCCTCGCCTGCGGGGTTTCATCCCGTAGGTTGGGTTGCTTGTAGTGCAGGAACGTACCGGGCGAGCTGATGCGTACCCTCGGACAGGACTTGGATCCATAGGTTGCATTTGTGCATACAGTGTTAGTGAGTTTAAAGTCTTCCGCTGTGCATTGTTTCCGCTATTGTTGGGCCATTGGGCCGAGATTTATTATTTATGATGTTTTACTATTTTGGGCCGTTGGGCCGAGTTATTGTAGTTCACACTGTATGCTTGGGCTTGTTGGGCTGGGTTGTCACAGTTCCGGCACGTGTTTACTGTGTACGGTAAATACGGGTCGGGGCGTCTCACAATAGTACTCATTTCTATATTTATACAAAATATAAGTTATTTTTTCAATATTGAACTGTGAAGCCAACAAGAATCCTTAATTTTTAATAATTAGAACATTGTATCATCATTACTCTTTGTAAGGAGCCAATGTTCATTGCTTCAATTTGTTATATCCTGGATTTATACAAGTCAATCTAGCAATAACTATTGATTATGTTTATGATGAGGTCTTCAAAATAGATAGACTAATTTTTGGAAAAAACTTTTTTATTCACAAGAGTAAGCCATTGTCAAGTTATATTAACATCAATTAAGTATAAAAAAGTTGTAACAGTAATTTCAATAACATAGATAATTTATATGTTATACTAGTTCACATTTTATAAATTCAATACAATACCAACTCAAATGAGCCTGGAAAAAGGAAATTGGGATAATTGGTACCTACCAAATGGAGTTTCATCCTTGATTAGCTTACCTGCTTTTATAAATAATTTGGATAACATTGTTCATTTTCATAAGTCATGGGGATAAAATTTTCAAATTGAAAGAAAACGGACACATATAAACATTAAAATCGAAAAAGTTAAGGGACCAACTAAATGCCATTTTTACCATTTATTATGGGTTTTATTCTCAAAATTGTTCAATGTTTTGAACTTCTTAAAAAAAAAGTTGAAAAAGACGTTTGTGCACTAACTAAAAAATATTAGTTAATGAGTTTCACTTCAACCTGGTGAATTCAAAGTTGAACGTCCTGATCGATGACCATGTTTAATGCCCATCTTATCCTATACAGGACCAAAAAGAGTATTAGCATAAAAAAAAGTCTATAAGTTATTATTCAAAATCCAATTTTATAAGGGACAAGCAATTAAAATTTACTTAGGACCACAGAAACCAACACTACTGGTTCTTTAATTTGTGCCGAAGCCAATTCCAACAGTTGTTGCCAGCATTCATAATTGGAACATTTCACCAAATTCCTAAATCACTTCTAAGAAAAAGAAAAAAATCCCTTACTACCTTCATGGTCCCAACTAAAATGGTATAGCTTGGAGAAGTTTTTTATGCAGTGAGAGATGAAAACTACAGAAACAAACAGGCCAGTCTACAATTTTCATAGCATATAATCGATTTGTTTCCCTCACAATAGTGACGGAAAAATCCCTCACAAAGCTGTGGATTTTTTTTCAATATTAGTGAGGGATTATTTTCCGTCACAACTTAGCAAGGGATTTTTTTCCCTCACAATAGTGACGGAAAAAATCCCTCACAAAACTGAGAGATTTTTTCAATATTAGTGGGGGATTGTTTCCCGTCACAAATTAGCGAGGGATTACTTTTCTCTCACAAATAGTGACGAAAAAATCCCTAGCAAAACTCGGCGGGTAATGTATTTTTTTACCGTTTTCGTCCATTCTTTGCAAGGGATTTTTTTTCCCTCACAAATAGCGACGGAAATATCCCTCACAAAAAAGGCGGGTCTTTGGTGCGGGCAAACATTGTGAGGGATTTCTAAATCCCTCACCAAAACCGTCACTATATTTTTGCGGCGGAATGATTCCCTCACAAAATCCGACACAACACCACTACCAAGAAATCCCTCGCAAATGTTGTCGCAATTGTGAGGGCCAGAAATCCCTCACAAAAATACTTCGCTAAAAAGCTGTTTTCTAAGTAAGGTTTCTTAAAGTGAAGACAATTCAAAAATTTTGATGCTTTTTGGACCTCAATTTATCAAGCCAAACAATTTTCAATGATAAAGAGAAAACAATAGCTCAAAAATTGGAGAGAGAAATGACTTAACAAAATTACAAACAACTACGTCCAAGATTGCCACTACTCTCCACCCAGTTTCCATCTACTGTGCAACTCCAGCCCTAAAACATAAAAGAAAAGAAGCCAAAATAAAGTCATAACTCTCAATACAGTTAGAGCTAAGGAGGGATGCAACAGAATAAAAGACTGAAGGAGAGTGATGATGCTTACTTGCAGGAATCGCAGTCATAGCATTTGATATCCCTTGAATTCTTGTAAAGTTTGCAGTCCTTACTGGTGCTAATTGGATGAAAGCAACAAGGCCAAATAGGTTAGAAATTGTTTAATTTCTAATCTAGTTTTTTTTTTTAATTAAAGGGCGAAAGATGAAACTGTAAGGGAGAAATCTTTTTAACGTTTTGTTTTCAAGTAAGGCAGTGACATTTTCCAAGTTTCAACCCAACTTAGGTTTATCCTAGAAACAAAAGCAAAACTGAGAGATAGGCTAAAATACTTATAGACACTTAAACACATGCATATAATCATAGCAAGTCTAACATTAAAATTTCTTAGGTTGGGATTCTCGATCATTGCTTATGTAAACCTTTCTAATACAGGAGTCAAGGTGGGGGATTCCAGGTCAATAACTAGGTTGTTGCACTCTGGTTAATTACTGCAACTAGCTAGGAGTGCAATCATATGCGTCCCTATTATAGTTACAAATTTTATATTGATGCTGCCACGTATTTACTTTCAAATTGTCTGTTTGTATAACTTGCATGTAATTAAGTTGGGTTGGCTTAGTTCTTACACTTTATATTTAAATTCTTTCTTTAAACAAGCTTGATACTAAGCTTGAAACTGAAAAACCTTTTTTGTGTCCAAATATTCTAGAGTTTTGGAGTGTTTCTCTATCTCTTAGTGGGGCTGAATTTAATTTTTAGTCTTATTTTGGGTTACTAAAAATTCGGTCATCGAACCGATGTGGGGTTGGTCCAAGTGTTAAGCGATTTGGTTCCGTTTAAGAGAAGTCTCGGGTTCGAGTCCTCATGTACGCTGAAAATTTCCATTGGAGACTCACCCACTATACCCAAGAGCGTGACCCGAGTCGAATCCGGATTAGTTAGGCAAAGCTTCGGATACTAGATGGGGAATAAAAAAAATTTGGTCATCGAAAGATCCAAATTATTTGGACTTGGCAGGAAAACTCAAATAGTCCCCATTTTGGGTAAAGTCAAAATGATGGCTTCAGAATAGAAGTGTGACCGTATGTATATATGAGCCGAGAAAATGTATAGGAAGTAATGATAAAGAAAACATCATGAAAAGAGTCTTCCAACTTAGGGGTTGCTGTGATACGGGTTGCCCCTAAGTTAAAAATTTTGGTTCTATTTTTAATAAAAAATTGGGAGGAAACTTTCAATTTTACAAATCAAATCTAACTAATCAAAGGAAAAAAAAGACCTAAAATATTCACTGCGTACCATGAAATGGGAAAGAAAAGAGGCCGAAGAAGAAAAGGGACCATGAAATGGGAAGATTTCAAATCTTCTCTGGCACAAATAAGATTACTGGCCAAGTTTTTATTTTGGGGGGAGTTTCTATATAATTGATATGCTGATGATTATTAAGTCAATTTCAATCATCAATTGGACAACTTGAAACTCTTCTCTACTTAATAGTATATGTAGCTCTGTCAAAAAGATTGGATTTAATTGAGAAAAACAAATTTTTATATTTTAGATAAATGGGTGGCAAGTTTTGTTTTTAAAAGGATTACAAAGGGGTGGCAAGTTACATCTAAAACAATTAAATAAAGATAATAGGGGCATGACCCTAGAGGAAACTTGGTGAAAATATACATAACTATATATAAAAGCACGAAGACAGCGAAACAACCAAAATTATAAAAGTAACCTTACTTAGTATTAATATAAAAAATAAAAATAACATGTCATATAATAATGAATGATAAGTAGTTTTTCTATATTTATAACTATATAGCACGACCTAGAAAACCAACAAATTAATATAATTATTCTTAATTAGTATATTTATATATGTAAATACAATAAAAAATTATAAAAAAATAAAATCTACTAGCATGTGCATGCAATACTAAAATAACATGAGTAGCATATTCAATTTTTTGTTTTCCTCCACAACTCCTACAACTCTTATTTTTATTTCTATTCAAAAACTAAATCTAAATAAAATAAAATTATTTACATTATACATGAAAACTTATTTCTATTCGTTATAAAGCGGGGTAACGAATAAAATATATTTATCTGCATTATACATAAGAACCTATTTCTATTAGTTATAAAGTGGGGTGACGACAATCTATATGTAACGACCCGAGTAATTTTTTTATTGATTTTACGGTTTTACTTTGACTTTTACGGTGGTTAATAAAATTCAACCGCAGTTAATCGAGAATTTTACCATTTCAAGATAATCTTTCATATCAATTTCTTTAATGGAAATTTTGATTATAAATATTATTATTTTTGAAAACCTTATCGTTATTATTATTCTCATTACCACCATCATCATCATTACCACTACTATTAATATATTTATTATTATTATTATTATGCCAATATATTTAATTACCTATATTCCAATAAATTACTAATAAAAGAATTTTTATATATTCTTGGCACCTGAATGTATTTTTGGAATTTAATATGGAATTTATTGATATTTAATAGTTTACAAAGTGTCTTTTCAAATCATATTTTGTTTTGGAAGTAAAAATTTTATTCATGTATGGAACACAAGACCCATGGTCGTTTTACGCTAAACGACGTAGTTTTGACTAGTCCAAAACATAAAACACGGAAGAAGCTGCGTTTTGACCAAGCAAGGAGCCCGTTGACCATCTGGTGAAGCGACGTCGTTTTGTGTGTCGGCAAGGCACAATGAGTTGGCCGACAACACGAAGCTTTCCCCATATTCTCACTATCTTTTTCTTATTGTCTATTTCCTTTCTTTCCCCTTTTCCTTCCTTTTCTCTTTCTTTTTTTTTCTCATCCTCCTCCCCGATTTTTCCACGAGCCGGCCCCCACTCTCCCATCATTCCATCTTTTCTGCTTGTCTTCTTCTCCTCTTCCTACCTATTTCTTCGCTGGACTCTCTCCTCTCTCCCTCGCCATCACCATCCTTTCTCCTCCTTCCTCCTCCTTCTTCCCCGAGACCACCGCCACCGTGAACCCCCGGCTCGCCACCTCTGCCTCCTCCTTCCTCTTTTTATCCTTCTCCTCCTCCCGTCGCGGCTGCAGGACGCCGTCCCGTGAAGACCAGCCGACGACCCGACAAGTAGAGCCACCCGGATCCACCGCCTGTCCCTTCGCTCTTCCTCTCTCGAGGCGCCGCCGCTCCCCCTCTCACCACACAGCCGCCGCCGCTTCCTCCTCTGCAGCTCCTCCACCGCCGTTCTCCTCGCCTCTCCTTCTCCTCTGCAACGCGCATCACCACCGTGACTGCCGCCTCTGAGACCCACTGCGATTTACAGCTCACCGTCGCTGCCTCTCTCCTCCTCCCTTCGCCGTCCTTCCTCTCCTTTGTCTTCTTTTCCCCGGTGCCGCTGTAGCCAGACGTCGTCGCCACCATTCCAAGGTGAGCTCGACACCATCGGGAGTCTGAGGTCCAGCCTTCACCGTGCACTGGAGGTCCGGTTTCCCCTCCTCTCTTTTCCTTTCTTTTTGAACCCCGACAGTTTTGTGCTAATCGGGTCTTGTCTTTGCTGCTTGGCGTTCTCGGTTGGTGGCTCTGTGTTGTTAAATCGGATGTGGGTTTGCTGTGATGTCTCCGGTGGAGTTGTTGTGGCTGTGGGTTGGGGTATTTTGGACGGTGGATGTGGCCGTGTGGTGGAACACCGGTCACCGGAGGGTTGCCGTGGGGATGGTGTGTCTGCTGATGGCCGGATTGATGTCCTGGTGGTGTGGTTTTGACGTTTTGTTGGGCAAGGAAGAATAGCAAGGGACCTTGAGGACTGCCATGAACAGTGTTGCCGGAATCCGGCGAGTTTCCGCTGTACCGGGTGAAACACCCCGACTACTATTTACCCCATACACAGTGTTTACCGAACAAACAGTGCCGACACGTGGCACAGACAGGAGATACAACACGAAAATCCGGCCCAACGGCCCAAAGAAAATATCATGTCACCCGACCACGGGTACAAGGTATCAAAGGCACAGCGGAAGCAATTTTAATAAGTACAGCAATAGTATGAATCGACTCAATGCAACTATGGATCCAGATCCGTCGGAGGAGATGCCGCAGCCTGCCATGATGCATTCATGCATAAAGAACAACGAAGCCTGCCGATGGGGCAGGTGAGGGGTGAGATCTCCATAATCTCACCGACACATAACCCATGGTGAACAACATAGCATATATTAACAGTCAAGAGCACATCAATACAGCATACGAGTAGCGAACAGTACACTGAACAAATACAGTCATAAAGAACGATGCAGACTATGCAAATGTCCACCCCATCGACTATGCAATGCAGTGACCATCTAATACCGACTGTACCATACACTAGCGCCCGACCAGGACACTTCAACTCAACTACGTATTGGGTATCCGACCCAGTCTCGACAGACTATATAATACAAACTCTACTCCTGACAGACTATACTCAACAGAGGCTCCTCATCGCATGGTAACATACCGTTACTGTGCTTGCTGATCATCTAACCCGGTACCAAAACCAAACTCAAATCACGTGAGCCTCGCTCACCGGGTAGCCGGCAACCTGCACGGACCATACCCAATCAATATCACAAACCGGTCCCTGGGTAGAATCACAACACAACACGGTAAAAGCAGTCACCACAGCAACTCGTAACCACATCAACAACAATTCTCATTAATCCCAATCTCTGGGTATCGACATACCCTTAGAAATAACCATTACCCAACCGTCGACCACAGCCGACAACCAACATATCTCATTATCCTATCAATAATGACAAGTGATACTCATTCGACAATTATCAAAAGAAACCGACAATAAACAAAGGACAACTGGCAACCGATGCCAACAACAATAGACTACTCACGACCAATGACAAGCTAGGGGTCAGACCTGGATATCAACATATTTCGGGTGCCAGACCAAAATCAAGAGAACCCAGGGATAGACATCCCAAATATATCAACGGGATAGACATCCCAAATAAATCAACGGGATAGACATCCCCAAGCATAGACATGCTTACCACAAGTAACCCAGGTCATGGCCACCACAAAACAGTCTTTACCCATCGAGTCGTACCACTGCTTTCCAAATGACATTAAAGTCGTCAACACAATTTCCAATTATCCAATTTCCATTTCCAATATCCATTATCAATTTTCCATGGTCAATAGTCTAACAACAATCTCAACACAATATCCACAGGATCAATATCACAGTCCAACAATCACAACAGCAATAACCACAGCAGACAAATAATCAACAGTGCATACCTTAGCAGTTCAATCAAACAATTCAATAAACAGAAAACACAACAGTACTATGTGCAACATATCAAAGGAAATCCATCCTCACAACAAATATCAACAAATATCACAAAGATATCAACAATAATAACCATAAGATGCAATGGAACCTATGTAGTTCCAAGACCAACGAACCCGGCTATCACGGGTGGAATGACGTATATGCAACCTCACCTGATAGTCCTCGGAAGCTGGTATCCGGTTAAGCCTTGATATTCCTATAATATAACAACAGTAATCACTTATAATGCACAAACAAAATGATTATGCATGATGCCGGTTAAGAGTTATCAGGCGGCTTATCAGTTCATTTTATTATTGCCATATTTCTCTTATTCATTTCTGTGGAGATTACTAATAATCTATTTTCCATCTGATATACCAATCATGTCCAATATGAGTCAAAACCAAAACCGAGCGGCCAAGCCGACATCTCGACCCTTAGGCTGCTTATGACGAGAAAGCATATACACACGTACACTTGTATGTAGTGTATATTTAAGAAAATATATTTGTAAATAAATCAAGTCATGACCCGTTAAATACTCATAGTCAATATGACGTAAATAATATTTTTCCCGATTAAATACTAAACACTTATATGTTTTATATACAATAATTATATAATAATGGAAACGATAAATACGTCAAAATATTATTTAAATAGTATATCCTATAATAACTTGTTTAATGGAAATTATCTCCAACGGTATAAAATTAACGTAGCCAATGTACAACATAAAATATCTGTGCGAATTTGTAGTTGAATTATATATAATTAGATATCTACATATATAATCATAAGTGCACGTAGACATAAAACTATAATTGTTAAGTATGGATGTAGTCTAGCAATACCTAAGCCGGTGAAAATAGCTGCAATACATTATACGATATATATTCATATACTTGTAATAGATCAATAACTAAGAAAAGGTATAGGTCCAATATTATTTTTGCCTAAAAGAAATATAAATAACGTTATAAAGGTATAACTATATATATAGCCGATACTATTTTAGTTATTAAAAGCAAATGTAATAGAGTAATTATATATGCTTAAGCCTTTTATCTTAATTAGCCCGAGTAAAGCACAAATTCGATAAACCGGAGTGAATAATACTATGGACCTTCTTTTGTAGCTCACTCGGAAAACAAATTAAAAACATAAATAAAAGACATGAATGATATCAAAGCATTAATCGTAAAATTAATATTAGATAAATTAAATCAAACGTTCGTTTGTTAACGCCGTTATAAAAGTCCGAGTCCGATAATAATGCATGGTTAGTCCAAGAGTCCGGGTTTTACCCAAAGTCCATTCTCGGGTTCGCCGGAAAAATCCCGAGGCATCGCCGGATTCCGGCCAGCACTGTTCACGGCAGTTACTGTTTGCTGCAGCTTATAGTAGCCCTCAGCTACTGTTCATCATCCACGTACCAACTCCGCACGTCCATGCCATCAACCCGGCCACTAACGTCATCACCATTGCCATTGCAACCTCCTGGTGGCCGGAGCACCACCAAACCACCGCGTCCAATACCCAAAACAGTGCAACCCACAGCCACAGCAACACCATTAACGCCATGTCTACCCACACAGCAAACAGAAACCCACAGCGTCCATCATCCAAAACAACACCGCCCAAGCCCACGTTAACGGCGGCACCATCATCCACCACAGTACACAGACCCACAAATCAACTCAATTAATTAACCAGAAACCACAATTAACTAGAGGAAGGAAGAAGACGAATTCGGCAGCAGCAGCAACTTACCCCGATGGCGGCAAGAGTTGAGGAGGCAAAGGAGAGATCGGGCGGCGCTTCGGAAGGGAGGAACGACGGCTGTGAAGGGAGAGAGAGATGATGGCGACGGTCACGAACACGGGGAGACGTGAATCGACGGCGATTTGCTGAAGAGGACGCGGCGGTGGCTTAGGCTCGTCTCGGCTACACCAGCAGAGGGGAAAGACAGCGGTCGTGGGCAGTGACGAGGGCAACGAACAGGAGAGAAAGGCAGATCGTCGGGCGAAGACAGCTTGGAGAGGAAGTGGCAGCGGCGGCGGATCTCCTTGTCTGGTCGACGGCGCGGCTGGGCTCGCCGGCCTGTAGCGACGGAAAGCAAGGCGGAGCAAGGAGGAAGGCTAGGGGGAAGGAGGCAGGGAGGTGGTGGCGTCGGTGAATGGCAGAGGAGAGAAAGGGCTCGGCAAGGGAAGATGCAGGGAAAGGAAATGGAGAGGAAGAGAGTAAGGAGGAGGCGGAGATGTGGTCGGCGAATTTGGGCTGAAGAAGATGGTGGAGGGGCGCGTGTAGCCTGAGGCAGGGGAAGGAGAAGAAAGAGAGAAGGGTGCAAAGGAAAGCGTGAGGAAACCGGTGAAGGTAAAGAGAAATAGAGAGGAAGAAGAAGGAAGGAGACAAGGGGAAGAGAACAACACAGGGAAGATGTGTAACGGGGAAGTGAGATGGGAAAACAAAAGTGATGGAGAAGGAAGAAGAAAAGTGAGGAAGAAGGGGAAGAAAAATCGGGGAGAAAAGAAAAGTGTGAGGAGGAAGGAAAAAAAGAAAAAAAGGGGAAATGGACAAGAAAGTTGTCCCGGGAGAGAGAAGATCGTGGCTTGGGTGTCGGTAGCATTATTGGTCCGGGAAAAGACCAAAATACCCTCACGTTCATTCTTTGGTCCGTTTACGCCACAAGGGCGTTCTCGTCTTTCCGAAATTCGTCCCGGTCCCGAAAATACAACTTAGGCTCGGAAAACCCGATTAATTTTTTCTGAGCGTCGTACAAGTCTCGGAATTGAAAACCGAGGCTCGGTAAGCCTTGAAGGAGGCTCTGTAGTCCCGAGTAACCCTCGGAAAATAATTCCGAGGCTCGGTTATCGAATGAAACTCCAGAATGTCGCGTATCCTCAATGATCGAAACGAAGCTCGGTTATTCCCAGAAAACTCTCGGAAAAGTTCGGTCCGATAGAATCCTCGAATTACGGCGTTTAAAATTATGATTAGTAAATATTATTTTTGCAACACAAGTATTCCGTCCAAAATAATAATGAAGGTATTATTATTACTGTTGGTTTGAAAAAAAATAATATTGGTAGAAATAATATTAGTCATCTATGGAGTAGTAAAAATGATAAGAAGTTTATATCGAAAATTAACTCGGGTTGGTAAAATTTTCGATTAACCGCGATAAAATTTATTTACCACCGTAAAAGTTAAAATAGAACGGTAAAATTAATAGAAAATTTACCCGGGTCGTTACAGTCTACCCACCTTAAAAAGAATTTCGTCCCCGAAATTCCCGCTTATTAAAAAACATACCATTTTACCAAAAACATGTTTTTTTTTTTTTCAAAACTTATCTTTCAAAAACTTGTTAGATTTTCATAAACCCATTAGCAAAACTTCGGAGTAACCAAGCAACAATACTGTTAAGCACCGAAACACATAAAGTTAGGCGTTCAGAATGTATTCGTAAGTGAGAATACTCACATGTGAATGTTCTGCAGCAGGCTGGCGTCCCTCGACTGGATCCATAATGCACTAACCATATGATTATGTATGCAATCATGTTAAGCATGTGGAGCGAGCTTACTATGCATAGCAAACAAACACAACAATCAGTCAAAAAAGACTCCCAAGGACCTACCGCCCGCTCCGCTACCAAAATGAAACACCCCGACTACTATTTACCCCATACAAAGTGTTTACCGAACAAACAGTGCCGACACGTGGCACAGACAGGAGATACAACACGAAAATCCGGCCCAACGGCCCAAAGAAAATATCATGTCACCCGACCACGGGTACAAGGTATCAAAGGCACAGCGGAAGCAATTTTAATAAGTACAGCAATAGTATGAATCGACTCGATGCAACTATGGATCCAGATCCGTCGGAGGAGATGCCGCAGCCTGCCATGATGCATTCCTGCATAAAGAACAACGAAGCCTGTCGATGGGGCAGGTGAGGGGTGAGATCTCCATAATCTCACCGACACATAACCCATGGTGAACAACATAGCATATATTAACAGTCAAGAGCACATCAATACAGCATACGAGTAGCGAACAGTACACTGAACAAATACAGTCGTAAAGAACGATGCGGACTATGCAAATGTCCACCCCATCGACTATGCAATGCAGTGACCATCTAATACCGACTGTACCATACACTAGCCCCCGACCAGGACACTTCAACTCAACTACGTATTGGGTATCCGACCCAGTCTCGACAGACTATATAATACATACTCTAGTCCTGACAGACTATACTCAACAGAGGCTCCTCATCGCATGGTAACATACCATTACTGTGCTTGCTGATCTTCTAACCCGGTACCAAAACCAAACTCAAATCACGTGAGCCTAGCTCACCGGGTAGCCGGCAACCTGCACGGACCATACCCAATCAATATCACAAACCGGTCCCCGGGTAGAATCACAACACAACACGGTAACAGCAGTCACCACAGCAACTCGTAACCACATCAACAACAATTCTCATTAATCCCAATCTCTGGGTATCGACATACCCTTAGAAATAACCATTACCCAACCGTCGACCACAGCCGACAACCAACATATCTCATTATCCTATCAATAAAGACAAGTGATACTCATTCGACAACTATCAAAAGAAACCGACAATAAACAAAGGACAACTGGCAACCGATGCCAACAACAATAGACTACTCACGACCAACGACAACAACAACACCGCGAACCGGCAACCTATGCCGACCACGGTCAACCGACTATACTGACAACCTCCCAAGGTATGATCATGAGACAACATGCATATGAACATAGCACATCACAGCCCAACAAAGCAAAAACACATTTCAAACAAGACTGAGCCAAGGCCAAAAGAATATCTTTTATTATTACCAATTTTATCTTCCGGGCCCTGTCACTGGACAAGCTAGGGGTCAGACCTGGATATCAACATATTTCGGGTGCCAGACCAAAATCAAGAGAACCCAGGGATAGACATCCCAAATATATCAACGGGATAGACATCCCAAATAAATCAACGGGATAGACATCCCCAAGCATAGACATGCTTACCACAAGTAACCCAGGTCATGGCCACCACAAAACAGTCTTTACCCATCGAGTCGTACCACTGCTTTCCAAGTGACATTAAAGTCGTCAACACAATTTCCAATTATCCAATTTCCATTTCCAATATCCATTATCAATTTTCCATGGTCAATAGTCTAACAACAATCTCAACACAATATCCACAGGATCAATATCACAGTCCAACAATCACAACAGCAATAACCACAGCAGACAAATAATCAACAGTGCATACCTTAGCAGTTCAATCAAACAATTCAATAAACAGAAAACACAACAGTACTATGTGCAACATATCAAAGGAAATCCATCCTCACAACAAATATCAACAAATATCACAAAGATATCAACAATAATAACCATAAGATGCAATGGAACCTATGTAGTTCCAAGACCAACGAACCCGGCTATCACGGGTGGAATGACGTATATGCAACCTCACCTGATACTCCTCGGAAGCTGGTATCCGGTTAAGCCTTGATATTCCTATAATATAACAACAGTAATCACTTATAATGCACAAACAAAATGATTATGCATGATGCCGGTTAAGAGTTATTAGGCGGCTTATCAGTTCATTTTATTATTTCCATATTTCTCTTATTCATTTCTGTGGAGGTTACTAATAATCTATTTTCCATCTGATATACCAATCATGTCCAATATGAGTCAAAACCAAAACCGAGCGGGCAAGCCGACATCTCGGCCCTTAGGCTGCTTATGACGAGAAAGCATATACACACGTACACTTGTATGTAGTGTATATTTAAGAAAATATATTTGTAAATAAATCAAGTCACGACCCGCTAAATACTCATAGTCCATATGACGTAAATAATATTTTTCCCGATTAAATACTAAATACTTATATGTTTTATATACAATAATTATATAATAATGGAAACGATAAATACGTCAAAATATTATTTAAATAGTATATCCTATAATAACTTGTTTAATGGAAATTATCTCCAACGGTATAAAATTAACGTAGCCAATGTACAACATAAAATATCTGTGCGAATTTGTAGTTGAATTATATATAATTAGATATCTACATATATAATCATAAGTGCACGTAGACATAAAACTATAATTGTTAAGTATGGATATAGTCTAGCAATACCTAAGCCGGTGAAAATAGCTGCAATACATTATACGATATATATTCATATACTTGTAATAGATCAATAACTAAGAAAAGGTATAGGTCCAATATTATTTTTGCCTAAAAGAAATATAAATAACGTTATAAAGGTATAACTATATATATAGCCGATATAGCCGATACTATTTTAGTTATTAAAAGCAAATGTAATAGAGTAATTATATATGCTTAAGCCTTTTATCTTAATTAGCCCGAGTAAAGCACAAATTCGATAAACCGGAGTGAATAATACTATGGACCTTCTTTTGTAGCTCACTCGGAAAACAAATTAAAAACATAAATAAAAGACATGAATGATATCAAAGCATTAATCATAAAATTAATATTAGATAAATTAAATTAAACGTTCGTTTGTTAACGCCGTTATAAAAGTCCGAGTCCGATAATAATGCATGGTTAGTCCAAGAGTCCGGGTTTTACCCAAAGTTCATTCTCGGGTTCGCCGGAAAAATCCCGAGGCATCGCCGGATTCCGGCCAGCACTGTTCACGGCAGTTACTATTTGCTGCAGCTTATAGTAGCCCTCAGCTACTGTTCATCATCCACGTACCAACTCCGCACGTCCATGCCATCAACCCGGCCACTAACGTCATCACCATTGCCATTGCAACCTCCTGGTGGCCGGAGCACCACCAAACCACCGCGTCCATTACCCAAAACAGTGCAACCCACAGCCACAGCAACACCATTAACGCCATGTCTACCCACACAGCAAACAGAAACCCACAGCGTCCATCATCCAAAACAACCCCACCCAAGCCCACGTTAACGGCGGCACCATCATCCACCACAGTACACAGACCCACAAATCAACTCAATTAATTAACCAGAAACCACAATTAACTAGAGGAAGGAAGAAGACGAATTCGGCAGCAGCAGCAACTTACCCCGATGGCGGCAAGAGTTGAGGAGGCAAAGGAGAGATCGGGCGGCGCGTCGGAAGGGAGGAACGACGGCTGTGAAGGGAGAGAGAGATGATGGCGACGGTCACGAATACGGGGAGACGGTGAATCGACGGCGATTTGCTGAAGAGGACGCGGCGGTGGCTTAGGCTCGTCTCGGCTGCACCAGCAGAGGGGAAAGACAGCGGTGGTGGGCAGTGATGAGGGCAACGAACAGGAGAGGAAGGCAGATCGTCGGGCGAAGACAGCTTGGAGAGGAAGTGGCAGCGGCGGCGGATCTCCTTGTCTGGTCGACGGCGCGGCTGGGCTCGCCGGCCTGTAGCGATGGAAAGCGAGGCGGAGCAAGGAGGAAGGCTAGGGGGAAGGAGGCAGGGAGGTGGTGGTGTCGGTAAATGGCAGAGGAGAGAAAGGGCTCGGCAAGGGAAGATGCAGGGAAAGGAAATGGAGAGGAAGAGAGTAAGGAGGAGGCGGAGATGTGGTCGGCGAATTTGGGCTGAAGAAGATGGTGGAGGGGCGCGTGTAGCCTGAGGCAGGGGAAGGAGAAGAAAGAGAGAAGGGTGCAATGGAAAGCGTGAGGAAACCGGTGAAGGTAAAGAGAAATAGAGAGGAAGAAGAAGGAAGGAGACAAGGGGAAGAGGACAACACAGGGAAGATGTGTAACGGGGAAGTGAGATGGGAAAACAAAAGTGATGGAGAAGGAAGAAGAAAAGTGAGGATGAAGGGGAAGAAAAATCGGGGAGAAAAGAAAAGTGTGAGGAGGAAGGAAACAAAGAAAAAAAGGGGAAATGGACAAGAAAGTTGTCCCGGGAGAGAGAAGATCGTGGCTTGGGTGTCGGTAGCATTATTGGTCCGGGAAAAGACCAAAATACCCTCACGTTCATTCTTTGGTCCGTTTACGCCACAAGGGCGTTCTCGTCTTTCCGAAATTCGTCCCGGTCCCGAAAATACAACTTAGGCTCGGAAAACCCGATTAATTTTTTCTGAGCGTCGTACAAGTCTTGGAATTGAAAACCGAGGCTCGGTAAGCCTTGAAGGAGGTTCTGAAGTCCAGAGTAACCCTCGGAAAATAATTCCGAGGCTCGGTTATCGAATGAAACTCCAGAATGTCGCGTATCCTCAATGATCGAAACGAAGCTCGGTTATTCCCAGAAAACTCTCGGAAAAGTTCGGTCCGATAGAATCCTCGAATTACGGCGTTTAAAATTATGATTAGTAAATATTATTTTTGCAACACAAGTATTCCGTCCAAAATAATAATGAAGGTATTATTATTACTGTTGGTTTGAAAAAAAAAATAATATTGGTAGAAATAATATTAGTCATCTATGGAGTAGTAAAAATGATAAGAAGTTTATATCGAAAATTAACTCGGGTTGGTAAAATTTTCGATTAACCGCGATAAAATATATTTACCACCGTAAAAGTTAAAATAGAACGGTAAAATTAATAGAAAATTTACCCGGGTCGTTACAGTCTACCCACCTTAAAAAGAATTTCGTCCCCGAAATTCCCGCTTATTCAAAAACATACCATTTTACAAAAAACATGTTTTTTTTTTTTCAAAACTTATCTTTCAAAAACTTGTTAGATTTTCATAAACCCATTAGCAAAACTTCGGAGTAACCAAGCAACAATACTGTTAAGCACCGAAACACATAAAGTTAGGCGTTCAAAATGTATTCATAAGAGAGAATACTCACATGTGAATGTTCTGCAGCAGGCTGGCGTCCCTCGACTGGATCCATAATGCTCTAACCATATGATTATGTATGCAATCATGTTAAGGATGTGGAGCGACCTTACTATGCATAGCAAACAAACACAACAATCAGTCAAAAAAGACTTCCAAGGACCTACCGCCCGCTCCGCTACCAAAATGAAACACCCCGACTACTATTTACCCCATACAAAGTGTTTACCGAACAAACAGTGCCGACACGTGGCACAGACAGGAGATACAACACGAAAATCCGGCCCAACGGCCCAAAGAAAATATCATGTCACCCGACCACGGGTACAAGGTATCAAAGGCACAGCGGAAGAAATTTTAATAAGTACAGCAATAGTATGAATCGACTCGATGCAACTATGGATCCAGATCCGTCGGAGGAGATGCCGCAGCCTGCCATGATGCATTCCTGCATAAAGAACAACGAAGTCTGCTGATGGGGCAGGTGAGGGGTGAGATCTCCATAATCTCACCGACACATAACCCATGGTGAACAACATAGCATATATTAACAGTCAAGAGCACATCAATACAGCATACGAGTAGCGAACAGTACACTGAACAAATACAGTCATAAAGAACGATGCGGACTATGCAAATGTCCACCCCATCCACTATGCAATGCACTGACCATCTAATACCGACTGTACCATACACTAGCGCCCGACCAGGACACTTCAACTCAACTACGTATTGGGTATCCGACCCAGTCTCGACAGACTATATAATACATACTCTAGTCCTGACAGACTATACTCAACAGAGGCTCCTCATCGCATGGTAACATACCGTTACTGTGCTAGCTGATCATCTAACCCGGTACCAAAACCAAACTCAAATCACATGAGCCTCGCTCACCGGGTAGCCGGCAACCTGCACGGACCATACCCAATCAATATCACAAACCGGTCCCCAGGTAGAATCACAACACAACACGGTAACAGCAGTCACCACAGCAACTCGTAACCACATCAACAACAATTCTCATTAATCCCAATCTCTGGGTATCGACATACCCTTAGAAATAACCATTACCCAACCGTCGACCACAGCCGACAACCAACATATCTCATTATCCTATCAATAATGACAAGTGATACTCATTCGACAATTATCAAAAGAAACCGACAATAAACAAAGGACAACCGGCAACCTATGCCAACAACAATAGACTACTCACGACCAACGACAACAACAACACCGCGAACCGGCAACCTATGCCGACCACGGTCAGCCGACTATACTGACAACCTCCCAAGGTATGATCATGAGACAACATGCATATGAACATAGCACATCACAGCCCAACAAAGCAAAAACACATTTCAAACAAGACTGAGCCAAGGCCAAAAGAATATCTTTTATTATTACCAATTTTATCTTCCGGGCCCTGTCACTGGACAAGCTAGGGGTCAGACCTGGAAATCAACATATTTCGGGTGCCAGACCAAAATCAAGAGAACCCAGGGATAGACATCCCAAATATATCAACGGGATAGACATCCCAAATAAATCAACGGGATAGACATCCCCAAGCATAGACATGCTTACCACAAGTAACCCAGGTCATGGCCACCACAAAACAGTCTTTACCCATCGAGTCGTACCACTGCTTTCCAAGTGACATTAAAGTCGTCAACACAATTTCCAATTATCCAATTTCCATTTCCAATATCCATTATCAATTTTCCATGGTCAATAGTTGTGACACCCCGTACTTTCCTTGGAGCATAATGTGATGCTCATATGATGGGAGATGTCTATCAGCACATAATGTGGCTTATAGTGCTCACGGGCTTGGCCTAGTGCGCACAATTACTTGTGAAATGGTGCTAAAGCGCGGGATTGACAATTTTAAGGTACCAAGTAATCGATCAATTTAATTGGTTGATGTGTGTTGGATTATATAAGGAATGTATTTATTTGATGGAGTAGGTACACTAGAGGCACAATTGGCCAAGAAAAATACCCGTTGGCTCGAGTTGGCACGAAATGGTGCACAACGGGTGCACCGGGGTGCCCATTGGTGCACAATCGGGCCCATTGATGTGTAAATTCATGATTGGCCAAACCGACCAATCAGAGTGAGCCAAGTAGCTCGGGAATAAGCTGCTGGTGGCTTTGGGTGTGCAAGCTAGCAGTTCGGTGTCACGAGTCAATTGGACCGAAAACAAGCACGTGGTGGCACGTGCTTGTGCAAGTGGCATGATTTGGGCAAGTGGTGGCAAGTGGGTGCTCACTCACCTACTTGCCCATGCATTAAGGGGGTGAAGCAGGCACCTTTCACCTATTGTGATCAGACCCAATTCGTGCTAGTGAGAGAGAGAGAGAGGAGAAAGAGGAAGAGAGGAGAGTGAGCAAAAGGGGATTCTGCTCTCGGCCAGACAGACCCCTGGCCACTAAAAGGAGGATTCCGGCCAAACTACNAGCAGGCACCTTTCACCTATTGTGATCAGACCCAATTCGTGCTAGTGAGAGAGAGAGAGAGGAGAAAGAGGAAGAGAGGAGAGTGAGCAAAAGGGGATTCTGCTCTCGGCCAGACAGACCCCTGGCCACTAAAAGGAGGATTCCGGCCAAACTACCAGTTGGAATTGAGTGAAACCAAAGCCCAGAGTTAGCTAAATTCCATAGCTTTAATTGGGAACCGGTTTGGTTGATTTTAGAGCTGAACTGAGAGAGTTGTGGGCTCTCAAAGTTCACTGTTCGGCAGCAGACCTGCTGCTTGACCCCGAGTTGATATAGGAGCCATAACTGGAGTTAGAAAGCTTAGAATTTGGTATTATTTGTGGCTCTAGAAAGCTAAGAGGCAGGGCTACAACTTTTATGTTGATGGCCAAGGCTTGTTATGCCTATAGGTGCGGTTTATTTCGGGTTTAAGTTGCTGTTGGTGCAGGACAGTTTCTGCCCAAATTGGGGAAAGATGAGTATTGTGTGCTTGAATTGTATTTGGGTTATTATGATTGCTTTTATGGATTTATAATGTGTATTTTTGTGTGTGTAACAGGAGAATAAGGTCAAGGGAACCCAATGGTTCCAAAGGAAGGGAATTGGCCTAAGGAAGCTTAATCGTTGGGTAAGTAAATGGGTTTATGCGGGTAGTAATTGCTAGTGCACCCTTTGTTGGGCGGAAGGCCATTATGCATGCTGATTGTGTGTCATTATGTGTGTGATTTACTTGCTGACCAGTGCTGGCTATTGTTGTTTAATTATTTATTGAGGCCTAATCATGGCTAATCGGCTTTTGTTGGTCAATTGTGCATAATTGCGGAGCAATGTGAGTTGTGGGTGCATGAAGATTGAGTTGTATGCTTGTGGCATACTTGCTGCCTTTGTTGGCTTGGTTGCATTGCACTTGTTGTGCTAATGATTGGCATGTGATTGCCTTGTTGTGATTGTGCTTGTGATTGTGGTACCACTGGCCAGTTGGTTGAGGTGCACTGGTTGCACGGGTAGTGCTTGCGAGGCTTGCACATACCATGAGATGGTGGGCACTTGTAGTAAACTTGTGCGCCACAAGATGATGGCACTGGGTGCCTTGTATAGGGCTCTAGTCAGTGAGAGCGATGGCACTGACCTTGCGGAGTTAGTTCCGCTTGGCTATTACAGGTGTGACACGATGTCCGCCAGGAGCTATGTGAGTTGTGGTAGCTAGATGAACTGTATGCCTCGTACGTGGGGCTGTGGGCTATATGGTATTCTGTATGCCTCGTACGTGGGGCTGTGGGCTAAGGAGTAACACCTGTATATGCTACCAAACTACATAGGCTGCCTTGGGGCACATCCTACCCTAGCTGGTCGGGGGGGAGTGAGACCTGTACGTGTCGGGGACACAATGGATTGTTCCGTGGCGTGAGTGCCCGGTATTGTGCATTACTGTGTACTGCATGACTGTGTGTTGCTCATGCCGAGCTCTGTGTGCAGTTGTAGTTGCTTTCTTGCATTGCCTGTTTACTTGCTGAGTTTTATACTCACCCCCCCATTTCCTCCCCATGTCTTTCAGGTGCGAGGATGAGAGCACGGGCAGTGAGGGTAGATGGGTATAGCCGAGTCGGTTTATAAATTTGTTGTATTTTTATTTAAAAGAGGTTATGTCCCTGAGTAGTAAGAGTTGATGCCCCTTGTAGCAAAACTCTATAACATGAGTGGATATGGAGTTGATTGTAATTAGTGTTGGTGTTGCCTTTGCTTTTATTTTGGTTTGCTTAAGTTTACGCTGCGCATATGTCCTGGATAGTAACCCGCGAGGCAGAGGCAACTAGCTTCTATAGAGACGGTTATAGGCCTTGGGGTGCCTTGTGCCACGATGTGGGTGCACACGGTACCTGGCCGGTCGCGCTTAGGCGGGGGCGTGACACTAGTCTAACAACAATCTCAACACAATATCCACAGGATCAATATCACAGTCCAACAATCACAACGGCAATAACCACAGCAGACAAATAATCAACAGTGCATACCTTAGCAGTTCAATCAAACAATTCAATAAACAGAAAACACAACAGTACTATGTGCAACATATCAAAGGAAATCTATCCTCACAACAAATATCAACAAATATCACAAAGATATCAACAATAATGACCATAAGATGCAATGGAACCTATGTAGTTCCAAGACCAACCAACCCGGCTATCACGGGTGGAATGACGTATATGCAACCTCACCTGATACTCCTCGGAAGCTGGTATCCGGTTAAGCCTTGATATTCCTATAATATAACAACAGTAATCACTTATAATGCACAAACAAAATGATTATGCATGATGCCGGTTAAGAGTTATTAGGCGGCTTATCAGTTCATTTTATTATTTCCATATTTCTCTTATTCATTTCTGTGGAGGTTACTAATAATCTATTTTCCATCTGATATACCAATCATGTCCAATATGAGTCAAAACCAAAACCGAGCGGCCAAGCCGACATCTCGGCCCCTTAGGCTGCTTATGACGAGAAAGCATATACACACGTACACTTGTATGTAGTGTACATTTAAGAAAATATATTTGTAAATAAATCAAGTCACGACCCGTTAAATACTCATAGTCCATATGACGTAAATAATATTTTTCCCGATTAAATACTAAATACTTATATGTTTTATATACAATAATTATATAATAATGGAAATGATAAATACGTCAAAATATTATTTAAATAGTATATCCTATAATAACTTGTTTAATGGAAATTATCTCCAACGGTATAAAATTAACGTAGCCAATGTACAACATAAAATATCTGTGCGAATTTGTAGTTGTATTATTTATAATTAGATATCTACATATATAATCATAAGTGCACGTATACATAAAACTATAATTGTTAAGTATGGATATAGTCTAGCAATACCTAAGCCGGTGAAAATAGCTGCAATACATTATACGATATATATTCATATACTTGTAATAGATCAATAACTAAGAAAAGGTATAGGTCCAATATTATTTTTGCCTAAAAGAAATATAAATAACGTTATAAAGGTATAACTATATATATAGCCGATACTATTTTAGTTATTAAAAGCAAATGTAATAGAGTAATTATATATGCTTAAGCCTTTTATCTTAATTAGCCCGAGTAAAGCACAAATTCGATAAACCGGAGTGAATAATACTATGGACCTTTTTTTGTAGCTCACTCGGAAAACAAATTAAAAACATAAATAAAAGACATGAATGATATCAAAGCATTAATCATAAAATTAATATTAGATAAATTAAATTAAACGTTCGTTTGTTAACGCCGTTATAAAAGTCCGAGTCCGATAATAATGCATGGTTAGTCCAAGAGTCCGGGTTTTACCCAAAGTCCATTCTCGGGTTCGCCAGAAAAATCCCGAGGCATCGCCGGATTCCGGCCAGCACTGGTCACGGCAGTTACTGTTTGCTGCAGCTTATAGTAGCCCTCAGCTACTGTTCATCATCCACGTACCAACTCCGCACCTCCATGCCATCAACCCGGCCACTAACGTCATCACCATTGCCATTGCAACCTCCTGGTGGCCGGAGCACCACCAAACCACCGCGTCCAATACCCAAAATAGTGCAACCCACAGCCACAGCAACACCATTAACGCCATGTCTACCCACACAGCAAACAGAAACCCACAGCGTCCATCATCCAAAACAACCCCACCCAAGCCCACGTTAACGGCGGCACCATCATCCACCACAATACACAGACCCACAAATCAACTCAATTAATTAACCAGAAACCACAATTAACTAGAGGAAGGAAGAAGACGAATTCTGCAGCAGCAACAACTTACCCCGATGGCGGCAAGAGTTGAGGAGGCAAAGGAGAGATCGGGCGGCGCGTCGGAAGGGAGGAACGACGGCTGTGAAGGGAGAGAGAGATGATGGCGACGGTCACGAACACGGGGAGACGGTGAATCGACGGCGATTTGCTGAAGAGGACGCGGCGGTGGCTTAGGCTCGTCTCGGCTGCACCAGCAGAGGGGAAAGACAGCGGTGGTGGGCAGTGACGAGGGCAACGAACAGAAGAGGAAGGCAGATCGTCGGGCGAAGACAGCTTGGAGAGGAAGTGGCAGCGGCGGCGGATCTCCTTGTCTGGTCGACGGCGCGGCTGGGCTCGCCGGCCTGCAGCGATGGAAAGCGAGGCGGAGCAAGGAGGAAGGCTAGGGGGAAGGAGGCAGGGAGGTGGTGGCGTTGGTGAATGGCAGAGGAGAGAAAGGGCTCGGCAAGGGAAGATGCAGGGAAAGGAAATGGAGAGGAAGAGAGTAAGGAGGAGGCGGAGATGTGGTCGGCGAATTCGGGCTGAAGAAGATGGTGGAGGGGCGCGTGTAGCCTGAGGCAGGGGAAGGAGATGAAAGAGAGAAGGGTGCAGAGGAAAGCGTGAGGAAACCGGTGAAGGGAAAGAGAAATAGAGAGGAAGAAGAAGGAAGGAGACAAGGGGAAGAGGACAGAACAGGGAAGATGTGTAACGGGGAAGTGAGATGGGAAAACAAAAGTGATGGAGAAGGAAGAAGAAAAGTGAGGAAGAAGGGGAAGAAAAATCGGGGAGAAAAGAAAAGTGTGAGGAGGAAGGAAAAAAAGATAAAAAGGGGAAATGGACAAGAAAGTTGTCCCGGGAGAGAGAAGATCGTGGCTTGGGTGTCGGTAGCATTATTGGTCCGGGAAAAGACCAAAATACCCTCACGTTCATTCTTTGGTCCGTTTACGCCACAAGGGCGTTCTCGTCTTTCCAAAATTCCTCCCGGTCCCGAAAATACAACTTAGGCTCGGAAAACCCGATTAATTTTTTCTGAGCGTCGTACAAGTCTCGGAATTGAAAACCGAGGCTCGGTAAGCCTTGAAGGAGGCTCGGAAGTCCCGAGTAACCCTCGGAAAATAATTCCGAGGCTCGGTTATCGAATGAAACTCCAGAATGTCGCGTATCCTCAATGATCGAAACGAAGCTCGGTTATTCCCAGAAAACTCTCGGAAAAGTTCGGTCCGATAGAATCCTCGAATTACGGCGTTTAAAATTATGATTAGTAAATATTATTTTTGCAACACAAGTATTTCGTCCAAAATAATAATGAAGGTATTATTATTACTGTTGGTTTGAAAAAAAAATAATATTGGTAGAAATAATATTAGTCATCTATGGAGTAGTAAAAATGATAAGAAGTTTATATCGAAAATTAACTCGGGTTGGTAAAATTTTCGATTAACCGCGATAAAATTTATTTACCACTGTAAAAGTTAAAATAGAACGGTAAAATTAATAGAAAATTTACCCGTGTCGTTACACCGGAAATTTTCCGACGAGCCCGGAAACAGATTTTGGGTAAAACCCGAGCTTTTGGACCATATGCATTAACGGACCCGGACTTTTAAAACGGCCTTAATTAAACGGATGACTTAATTTAATAAAGTAAACTTTAACTTATGATTTTAATTTATTTTATGCCTTTTTTATTTTAATTATGCTTCTTTTATTTATTTAATCATGCTTTTAGTTTTAATTTTCCGATTTGGCTATTAGAAAGGCCCATTGTATTTAACTTCTCAGTTTTTAATTTCATTTACATTTTGTCTTGGCTCTTTCAAGGCCCATTATATTTAATTTTCGGTTATTTAATTTAAATTGGGCTAATTAATAAAAGGCCCATGTTATTTACTAATTTTAATTACGTTTATTTATTTTAATTATGTCTTTTACTTATTTAATTTCCAAATTTCTTCAATTATGTTTTAATTGAATATAATTATAAAAGGCCTAGACAGAAGTATATTTATTTCCGTAATCTTAGGCTAAAATAATATTAGACCTATACCTTATCTTAATTATTGATCTATTACAAGTATATGAATATATATCGTATAATGTATTGCAACTATTTTCACCGGCTTAGATATTGCTAGACTGTATTTCTGTTTAATTAACGATTTTAGTTTTATGTATATATATGTACTTACAATCATATAATATTTACTAAAAATATATATACTTTACAAAGACTATATCTTTTAACTAATATATATATATATATATATATATATATATATATATATATATATATATGTAAATATAGATGGGTCATAATTTGATTACAAATGTAATTTCCTATAAATAACTACGTACTTACAAAAACTATTTTATATATACTATACAAATTATTCTATGGCTACAATATATCTTATAGTGGTATTACTTTGATAATAACAGTTATATCATTCACTCGTTAATTTTATTATTTCTGTTATTTAATTTATAATTATCGGTATCTAAGTAATTAAGTATTTAAGAAATTATAAGTATCACTTTTGCAACATTACGGTACAATTATTTTATACCATACGATCGGCTAAGCTAACTTATTATCCATGGTACTATTTTATTTAAACGGTTTTATTATCAAATTTGTGTTTGGTACATTATTTATGTATTTAATTCTCTTCACTGTTTTATTACTAATTGTATTTATATTTATTTATTATTACTTTTTTAGAGAGTAAATATTTTATGAAATACCATTTACTTTATATTATATTTTGGTTATAATTATTTTACAACCGTAAAAGCAACGTTTAACGGAAACGGACTTGGAACATCGATGCGAATAAGCAGTAAGATAAATTAATAATCAACCACATGCATTGCATTCTTCGATGTGCATTATTTGTGATTATATGTGTTGATATGATATAGGGACAGATAAAGTCATATGGATTATTTGCTGGTTCAGAGACATACCAGGTGAGGATATAAACTTCGGTATGCTGCCTGTGATACTCGAGCTATTGTTTGAATTGTTGGTATTATGTTCGTATTGTTGATACTAGCTTTGATTATGATATACTGGATCCTACTGCGCTGCCTACTGTGATATCTGGACTCTGTGTGCTTGATGACTATTGTAGTTTGTATAACTGTGTGGGGTCGGTTGAGACTTGTAATTTGATAGTGAGGATAAGTAATTATTTATATACTGCCCATAATATCAAATTGCTATTTGTTCTATGTGTGATATTTGCTGGTATGATATTACTTTTGTGGCTGTGAATGGTTTGTTGTGAGAATTAAGTTGATCGTTGTTGTCATTGATGTTGTTGGAACTATTGCTTCTGTTGAGTTTATTAAGGTTGTTGTTGGGCTGTTAGTAGAGGTTTGGTTTATTAGCTGTGGTCTAGGTTGATATCTTGAGAAGGTCTACTGGAATGATATTCTGAACTATGGAGTTATTTGAGCCTTATGGTTGTTGTTATGGTTTGTTGTTGGAGGGTTAGTCTGTGGATTGAGGTCTAGGTTGGATAAATTGTGATATGGAAAAAAATTGGAGTTTTGTTGAATGATGATGACAAAGTGTCACGTGGTGAGTTGAGGTACGACCGGATGGTTAGAGACTGTTTTGTGGTGGCCATGATCGGGTTACTTGTGATAAGCATGTCTATGCTTGGGATGTCTATCCCGTGATTGATATTTGGGATGTCTATCCTTGGGTTCTATTTGGGATGTCTATCTCGTGATTGATATTTAGGATGTCTATCCCTGGGTTCTCTTTTGATCTGGCACCCAGAATATGTTGATAACCTAGTACGACCCTAGCTTATCCCGCGACAGGTCTAGTGATTTGTGAGATTTGATTTTGGTACGGCCAGAGGCGGTAGTTTGGGTCCGGAACGACACTGTAGTTATGATTTGGCCCCGTAATGGCCTATGATTTGATTTGGACCCGTAACGGTCCTGTGTTGTTCTTTTTACCGTGGCACGACCAACACTTGTTTCGTGATATGGGGATCTTTTGGAGAATTAGTTTCTAACTTGGGAGTTTAGTATCAGGAGATCTCATGGTATGACCCGATTGGGTGTGGAGAAGTGGAGTCACATTGTTGTTATCGATGTTATTCGTGATGAAATGATTTTGAGTAGTGTTACTCGTGCTTGATGGTTATTGTAATTGGTTGTAATTGTGATCACTCTATTGCCACTACTGCATGTGCGTTGTTGTGTCCATATTGTTATTCTGATAATTTCTTCTCTTGTCCTAATGCTCTTGGATTTGATGCTTGGTGTTATTACGGTTGCTTGTATAGTTTGGTTTATTTGTTTATCGGTGAGACAATGTTTAGTCTCACCCCTCACACAGTCCTTGCAGGATAGATCAGGATAGCATTCCGGCGGCTGCATTGTACCCTCGGGCAGGACTCGGATCCATTAGTTGCATCGGGCTTTGCATATGTTGTCTCTGAGTTTATAAATGCTTCCGCTGTGCTATTGCTATTGATGATATTCCCGGTGAAACGCCCCGACCCGTATTTACCGTACACAGTAAACACGAGCCGGAACTGTGACAACCCAACCAAATAAGCCCAAGCATACAGTGTACACATCAATAACTCGGGCCCAATGGCCCAAAATAGTAAAACAACATAAATAGCAAAACCAGCCCATTGGCTCAATAATAATAAAAACAGTGCACAACGGAAGATTTAAAGACTCACAAACACTGTATGCGACACCAATGCAAACTATCGATCCAAGCCCTGTCCAAGGGATAACGCTGCAGTCTGTCTGGAATGCACCAAGCCTGTACCAAAAGTAACTCATCCTACGGGATGAAAGCCCGCAGGTGAGGGGTGAGTCTGAAGTGCTCACCGACGAAGGAAAGACAATCAATATGAACACTAAAATTACTCAAGGCAAGCACAACAGTCAAACCAAAAGACCCGACCCAAAGCCGGTCCAAGATCGAAAAGACTCAATAAAAACCAATTATCCAATTTTATCTTTTCAGGGCCCCGTCACGGATAAGCTAGGGCCGTACTAGGTTATCAACCTGTTCCTGGTGCCAGATCAAAAAGAACCCAGGGATAGACATCCCAAATATAACAAACCGGGATAGACATCCCAAGCATAGACATGCTTATCACACAAACCCAGATCATGGCCACCACAAAACAGTCTCTAACCATCCGGTCGTACCTCTACTTACCACGTGACAATTATATTATCATCATCTAAAATCAAATCACAGGGATCGACATCCCTAATCAAAATACCGGGATAGACATCCCGAACCAAACCAAGGATCTACATCCTTGTCACAATTTATTATTAATTCCATTATTCTTATTCCAAAAAGACACAAGGATAGACATCCAAAAACCAACATGGGATAAACATCCCGACAACAGTCAAGATCATGGGATAAACATCCCGAACCAAAACACAGCAAATGCAGCAAGCAACATAGCAATAACCAACAAAACATAATGACCGAGTAATACAGGCACATATTGAAGGAAATCCATCCTCACCTTAGCCGATTACTCAACTCCGGAAACAATGACCGGTACGACGCCGGTTCCTCGGGAAACTGCCCGATATCCAAACCTATACAACCAAAACAATATATACACATAAATGCACATAATCGGTATACTATGATGCCAATACTACGAAATTACCCATCCCGATTCTTATCCGTTATTATTATCTTTTACCGAAAATAATTAACCGTACGTATTTCCGAATATAATTTCGGTACCATACTTTAATTAAAACTCTTTTCAAAATAATTCCATAAAATAACTATAATTATCCAAAATAATAATTACTATAATTCTCTGAAAAAGATAGCATACGTATACATTTATTTTTCTAGAATATTACATTTTTAATAAAACTATTTACCATAATATAATTACCAAATATTTTCATTTACCAAATATATATATATATTAATCATATGCTATATGTTATTTCCCAGAAAATATATAATTATAAAAACTTACTCTGAAAATAAATACAATTTAATATATATACATTTTTATTTTCTAAGACAAAATACTTTTCCAATAATTATAATTCAACATAATTATATATATTTCAGAAATATACCTATATATGTTTTCCAAGAATAATAAAATATACATACTGTATTCTAGAGAAATAATAACATATAATTATAATTTCCAGAAAATATTTGCAAGGTATAAATATATTTTCCAATCTAACCATAATAATAATTTACAAACAAAACATAATTATCTTAATGAAAGAATCAAAGTATATATATATTTTTCTAAATCTCAACCCAGAATATTGCATGTAATTTCCAAAATAATATTTCCTATTTTTTTCCCAGAAATTAAT
Source organism: Turnera subulata (assembly GCA_028386065.3). NCBI lineage: Eukaryota > Viridiplantae > Streptophyta > Magnoliopsida > Malpighiales > Passifloraceae > Turnera > Turnera subulata. Next base: position 180,548 of record JAKUCV010000636.1, on the reverse strand, counting down.
TGACAGAAACTAACTATATATATGTATATTAATTATATTTTTTTTTTAAGAAAGGGGGGATCCGGCTGTGCAACCCATCCAGGGTCGCGACCCGGCCGTGACCCGCCCCAACGAATCGGGTTGCTCACCTTGACGACGACGGCGGCGCGACTGACGGGAAGGGAAGACGGCCACGAGGAAGGCGACCTCGAGCCGACTGCAAAGGCGGTGGAAGGTTGGCGTGAAGCGGCGCGGTGGCTGAGCAGGGCGGAGAAGGAGCAGATCCGCGGGTTCTCCGTCGGGTCTATGCCTTCCACAGGCGCGTCGGCAGGCGGAAACGGGAGGCGACAGCGGCGGCAAGCTCGCGACGGCACGGGCGACAGGGTGAGGTGAGCGGTGGAGCGCGAGGCAGCGGGGAACCGTTCGCCATGTACAGTAGCACAGGGTGGCGGGTGAACAGTGCTACCGGGTTCCTTTTTTTTTCATTTTCTGTAATTTCTTCTCTCTTTTTTTTGATTTTCAGTTCTTTTTTTTTCTTTCTGTTTCTCTCTTTTTTTTCCTTTTTCCTCACTTCTATTTTTCTTTTTCTCTTTTTTCTCCTTTTTTTTCCTTTTTTTTTCTTCTCTCTTTTTTTTCTCTTCTCTTCTCTTTTTTTTCCTTCTTCTCCTCCACCGGCAGCCTTCCTTTTATAAACTGTAAATTCACTATTACTCATGTGAATTTCAAATAATACAATTCGTCCGTATTACGGGCGAATCCGATCCGGACCAGAAAATAACTGATACCCCCTTAGTTATTTTCCGGTGTGATTTTCCGAGAAATTCCGAAACCCGAAAAATACCAACTTAGTTCCGAAAAATCCGCGGGAAAATCACTAGCGCGGGAAAACCCTCGGTTTCGAAAAACGACTCCCGATTTACCTTGAATTAATTACCCAAGATTAATTCAACAGTAAATCACGGTAAAAAGACTTCTACAATCCCGGTAAAAATCCAAAATTTTTACCCGGGCTGTTACACCCGGGATCGGGTGATATGATATTATTTTTATCTTTGGGCCATTGGGCCGATTTTTGTTGTATTTATACAGTTTGTGCCACATGTCGGTACTGTTTTTCGGTAAACACTGTATGTCGGTAAATGTAGGTCGGGGCGTTTCACTATAATCACCCCGATTGAATTCGATCTAAGGTTGCAGATAACAATTGTGCTTGAATAATCCATAACCTATTGATTGGTCTTTTAGCCAAACCGAACATATCATATCACATAAAAAAGAAATATAAATTACATAATTGAAATTTTATGTAAAAGCAAAAAATTATTAGCATATGTGAATAAAGAATTTGTTATAGAAAATAACTATAAGAAATTAAAAATTGATAAAGTGGGTGAAGCCATCAAAAATTTCATTAACTTTATAACTTGAACTATACATACCGATAAGAATTAAATTACAAATAATAAAATTGTAAAAAAAAAATTATTTATGATAAATTTATAATTTAAATTCAGGTAAAATTGTTAGTATTTTATTATTTTTAATACTCAATTTATTTGTAAAATTAATTAACTATTTTTTGTATAATTTTATATTAATTTAAATATTAATAATAATATTTATATTGCATATTATTATATCATGTGCATCGCACATGCAAAAAAAATTAGTAATAATAAAAAATTGGGGCGAGCAAAGCTAAGAAATAAAAAGGTCTAACGAATGAATGGAGCATTTCAAATTCCCTCCTGAACAGAATTTAGATAAGAACCTAATAATTAAGTTACCACTTCTAGTTCCTCCTTTATCATATCGTCAAACTAGGAAAATGCTTTTATTAGGTATAAATTAAAGTCTGGATCTGATAACAACCGAATTGAATTTTTTCCTTTAAATTTCATATGAATTTATAACCAAAAATAATACTTTTTTCACTATCACATAAATGCCATGTTCTCACCTTCCAGAGGGGAGACTTGAAGAAGAATTAGAACGTTACAAATATGTTGGGTGGGACAAAATTTAGATTAAGAAAATATTTATTACGTTTCAACCTTTAGTTAGTCTATTTTGGATGGTTGTGCAACTACTTAGTATTTATGAGCCTCAACTTAGGAAAAATGCTTTTATTAGGTAAGGTTAGATTGTCATATATCTGTTTTCCCACTAAATGTAGATAAGAACCTCATTAAGAAATTTTGTCTTATCGAAATAAATAATAACCAAAAATTATTTAGGAAAAAAAATATTTTGTTACTGTGTGAAACGTAGAATAAATCACGACCGTCCAGTTTAACAATTTCGAGTCAATCATATTATATTCATTTTTTCATCAGTACAATCATGTCACATATAAATAATAAGAGAGCCTTGACGTCTTTAGTATTATTCATTCCCAAGTCTTCTTTGTATCCATAACAGCAGAACACCAGGTAAGTTTTGAAAAAACCCCATAAACTCCACAGTCGTCACTTGAATACTAGATGAGCATACTTGTCTGGTTTCTCTTATTATAGTTTTTAATTTGTGATAGTCATTTTTTATCACTTTCTTTAATTACTTTCATTTTATTCAATATATATCTTCAATTATTATACCCAAACAAAAGTTTAAGAAGTATTTTTGTTAATGAATAGTTCAAGAAGTAATTGGTTTAGTCACATCTCCTTCCTAACGTTGTCTGGCTTCTCCTTGCTCCATTATTTTCTTATTCTTATAGTTTGTTTTTCTTTACAAGATGAGGTAGCTATTTGTTTGTCCAGTCTTTATTTTATACTTAGTAATTCTGTTTTTGATTTTTTTAGATCTTATATATATTATTTTCATTAATTTTTCCCTTTTTTTAATTCTCTAAATAATCAAAATTAGATAAGTTTATTCATGTAATTTGGAGTATGAAATCTTCACCTACATTGTCTTACTCGTAACACTAATTATTCCTTATTATTTTTTTCTTCACGCAGGATAGGATACAGTTATGACTCTAGAAAATATTCTAATAATTCCCTGCATATTATGCCTACTGATTTGTGAAGGAATTGAAAGTAGGAGGTTATTTGGGGATGAGAACTTGGCTTACAAGAAGGAAATCAAACATCGCCATAAGCCACCTAGGACAACAATTCAGGTTACTTATCCATTTATTATAAAAGCTGTAATTTTGATGGATATATATGCATTTTTCATATATATAATCTTAATTTTTTGGGTCAAGGATTGATATCTATGCTTCTATGGAAAAGAGAATGTAAGACATTATTTATACAAGAAAATATGTATATGTTTTCTTGAAAGAAAAAAAAATGTGTGTACGATACAAACACCAAGATCTATATAAAATTATGCCCAAAAATTTAAACTAAATAGTTATTATTTATGCTGCCAGACAAAATATGGAGAGACATATCATTGTGTGGATTTCTTCGAGCAACCTGCATTCGATCATCCAGCCATGAAGAATCATAATCATAATAAATCTGATATAGTCCAGGTATATTTATAGCTTGTGTTTTCTTTTTGATATAAATTATAGCTTGTGTTTTATTTAGGAAAGATAGTGCAACTTTTCTTGTTAATCGTTTCTTTTTTTTTTTTTCTATACATTCTATAACAGATGCAACTATTATTACGTGGGAAGGAAACTCATAGAAATTATTCATCAAAGACGTATTCAAAGAATATATGGCTTGATGGGCATGGATGTCCTCTTGGTACTATCCCAATAAAGAAAGTACAAAAAGAAGATATTATTAGATCTAAACTAATCTCAAGAGTGCATCATTCAGGATATAGTCCTCAATCTGAAAAAGATCCTGGTCTCCATGTAAGTTTTTTTATATAAAAAAATTATATAGTGGAAATATCATATGTTATATAATTAATCGTGATCTTGTGAATATTTATATACAAAAAATTCATTTTACAGAAAAATTGGTATACCTAAATTACCTCAAGTATAATATTTAGAATAGAATAAGAAATATTTGGAAATATAAATTCTAAAAGGAGAAAGAAAGCAAAGAATATTATGTTAGCTTATTTTTTAACCTGTTGATTTTTTTGTTTGCAGTATGCTAAAGTTCGCACAAACGATGTAGGCAGACAATATAATGGAGCACATATGCTTGCAAGTATATATAATCCAATAGTGCAGAATAGCCAAGCAAGTTATAGTCGCATGAAGATCCAAAAAGGCATGGACAGTATAGAAGTTGGTTGGACGGTAAATTGACTTATTAATTGCAAGTTGTTTTATTGTTCAATCCTAATTCTATAAAGAAGCAGAGGAAAATAAAAATATTAAATTATTTTTTATGATAATCAAAAAGTTCGTTCAATTTTGCATGATTATATAAAACACAGAATTTGTAAATATGAAATATATTAGTTTAAGAAAATAAATAGAAAATATCCGAAAATGAACCTAAGTTATGGATGCTATTAAATGAAAAAAATATTTATGTACAAAATTATCAAGATGTTTCACTAGATGATTTGTAATTTATCTCTTTTTAATATTTTCATGCTATTCTAATTTATATATTACAGGTCAACCCACCTCTTTACAATGACAATCGAACTCGCATTTATATATATACAAATGTAAGTTAATTTTTTAATATTTGTGTGAAGCAAGAAATCCTTAATTTTAAATGATGAGAACATTCCTTGTAATTTATTCTAGCTAATATTTATTTTTCTTGTAGGGAGTCAATGTTCATTGCTTCAATTTATTATGTCCTGGATTTGTACATGTCAATCCAGCTGCACCTATCGATTATCTTTATGGTGATGATGAGGTCTCAAAAGTAGGGGGACCGACTTTTGGAACATATTTTTTCATCCACCGAGTAAGCCATTGTCAAGTTATATTAACTTCAAATAATTACACAAAGTTGTAGCATATATTTCACTAACAAAGATAACATAATTTATATGTTTTACTAATAGTCTTTTTTGTTTTCACATTGGTCACAGTCTGCAAAAAATAAAAGATGGAATCTTGAATTTGGAGACCACGGTGTTGTTGGATGGTGGCCTGATGCAATATTCAACGATTTAGCCGGCATGGCCGATTATGTAGATTGGGGAGGACAAGTCTTCACTCCTACTAATATTCCCAGTCCACCAATGGGCTCTGGTAATGCAAAGTTGTATGACGATACATCTAAAGATGCATGCTGTGAACAAATTACTATTCTTGATGAAAACAGTCGTGAGCAACATATTAAAACTAAGGCAATGCTAGACGTCATACAATATGATGTGATAGATGAAGGAAATGTTGGAGGCCCATATCAACACTTAGTACTCTATGGAGGTGCTGGAGGCCACATAGGAAATTGATATTATGTGAGATTTAAATATCATTATCAAATTAAATAAAAAAGTTCTACAACATCATTATACAACCATTTATTTTTTTTCCCTTCCACACCAGTATCTTTGATTTAATTTGATACTAAGTAGTATCTTAGATTATTCTACTTGTAAGAATATTATCAGGCCTAGACCCCCTAAAGATTGGTGCCCCGGATCCCTAAAGTGTTGCGTTTCACTTTCTTGAACTCGAAATCATTTTGTTAAATTAGAACTTAATGTAACAATTGTTTAAACTCATCTTTCTTTATTTGAAAATTGTTTATCATTTTTTTAGGAATGGATAATTGCATTAGCTACGATGCAGAAGCATCTTCACGTACATATTGCATCAAGGAGGTAGGTATACCATAATATCATGGTTGCACGCCCCCTTCCCCCTCTCTCCCAAATGTCACCGGGCCTCCCCCGCCAAACAGCCTCCCGAACATTCACCCCAACCTTCCATTTCCCACCGATCATCACAAATAAACATCTCACTTTTCAACCTCATCCAACCACCGTCATCCATGGCAAGCCTTCAACCTCATTGTCTTACCAACATAAACCTACTCACCAAAGCAATCCAAACCCCTTACAAAAGACCTCTTTCCTTCTCAAAGTGGAGCAGGAGTCAAATTGCAGCTGCTATAAATAACGACCAACTTAGCAGTCTTTACGTAGAGAATCTACCATTTGCCTGGTCTATCTCTGATGTCCTTTCGAACTTGTCTTCGATAGTTGAGATCGTTGATATATACATCCCTAAGAAAATGGCAAAGAATGGTAGACGTTTCGGTTTCATCAGGGTAAAAAAGGATTTATCCTTGGAAGCAATGATAAAGAAGATCTCATCTATCTCTGTTGAAGGCGGCACCCTGCGTGCCAACCTCGCAAAAAGGAAAGAACAGTTCACTAGTGTTAACTCTCTACCCCAGCAGAGATTAATAAGTAATAATGTTCTTCATGGCCACTCCTTTGCTCAAACTGTAAAGGGTAAGAAGAAGGAAGTTCTGACTATGAAAGATAAGAAGTATACTGAGGTATGCACCGGTGTCTCTAACCTTGTATTTCATCCTCCTCAAGAAACTCAAGATTGGTTATCACGGTGTATCTTCGGCGTTCTCTCTTTTCCTATGGAGAGAGTTGCTATTCCGAGGGTCCTTTCTTCAAATGGCTTGAAGGACTGTATTGTTAGTAATCTAGGGGGGGAGTCAGTGCTGATTCATACTCCATCTGTGGAAGTCAGAGATGATTTGATTTCCCAAATTCCTGCTTGGGTCTCCGACTACTTCCAACAGTTTAGGGCATGGAAGGTTGGGGATAACCCCACTAATCGACTGTGTTGGATTAAACTTTCTGGTGTGCCTCTTCATGCATGGTGCATGCAATTCTTTGAGAAGGTGTGCATCAATTTTAGAAAACTGGTCAGAGAAGCTGAGGTCTCGGAGTCTAGGCTGAATTTAGATTCTGCTTTCATTCAAGTGTTAACTACTGTTAAGAATCAAATCTCTTGGGAGGTAAATCTCGATATCAATGGTATGAAGTCCACCATAGCCTGCACTGAGATTCCAAGTCCTTTCAACCCATCATCCAATGCCCATGTTAGCGGTCTGCCATCTCATCTCTCTTGATTCAGAGACACCAATCCTCCACCGTAGGGGGTCAGAACCGGTCGACGGACGTGATGCGATGAACTCCGGGAGCCGCTTCTCAGTTCTCGAGGTAAATGCATCGGACTCTGATCCTTTCCAATTAAAAGAAATTATAGAGAAAACCAATTGCTCAAACAGACATTCTCCGAGGATGTCAAAATCACCTGCTGTGACGACCACTAATTCCCCTTCAGCCAATGATGGCAGCCCTCTTTGTCCAAACAGCTCACGTTCTTGCAGGGATGGAGTGGACTCTTCTTTCAAAAAGCGTGGGGATGGGTCATCGACACCATCAAGAGTTGAAGAATCCAACCCTACAAAAAATTACTATTATGAGCAGTGGGGTCCATTCTAAATCCACCTCCTGGGTAGTTGGTGAATCTTCAGATAACAGTAGTAAGTGTGTGGGCCATAGGGCAGAATCAGGCTTTGTGGACAGTTTACAAATAACTCCTTATCATCGGCCTAGGATCGAGGCTTGGGCTGGGCCTGCTGCTCACAGCTCCGATATTGATCTCTTTTCTTCTACTGCTCAAAGCAGTCCAAATTTGGAGTACAGGCTTTCTGATTTAATTGATCAAAAAGTAAGGTTAGCCCTTAATTCTAAGCCTGCGAAAAAAGCCCAGAAGTTCAAGAAAGTTAATAGATTTACAGGGAGCATCATATCAGGCAACACTTTGGCTGACTCAGATATCATAAGAATAAATAGAAGAATCGCAAAAGCAAAAATACTTGAGTCTTCCTCTTTCCCGCCTGGTATAGATTTTGAGGCCGAAGCAGAACTTACTCTGTAGGTGGGACGATGTCTGGGGTGGGATCAGAACGATGAAGAAGAGGTTAGATCAGCAGTGGAGGAACTGATAATTAAGGAAGCAGAGGAGTGGAACAAGAATGTAGAGGAGCACTGAGCGTGGTTGAGACAGTTTTTTTTTTTCTGTGTGATCGTGTGGCTTTTTTACTTTTATTATGCTCAGTCTATTATCATGGAATGCCAGAGGGTTAGGTTCTGCGATGAAACATGGCCATCTAAAAGACTTAATTCATCAATACAAAGCGAGGATGGTGTTTATCTGTGAAACGAAGCAACGGGGTATTGATAGAATTTTCTGTTCGAGATTATGGAACCTTGCAGATTTGGATTTTCGTGCTGTGGATGCTGAAGGTGCTTCGGGTGGTCTTTTGTTAATGTGGGATGAGTCCTTTTTCCGTCTCTCTCAATGTCAAACTAGTGGAGGGGTGTTTTGATGGTTCTTCGGAGCAATTTTGTGTTTGTTTTGTGTACGGGGACTGCTGTTTGGAAAAGAGGATGGACATGTGGAATCAGTTGAAAGATTTGAAACAGTCTTGACTCACCCTGGTTGGTTATAGGGGATTTAAATGAGACTATTGCTACTGATGATAGAAGAAGTAATATGATAATTTCCAGAGGGGCTGGCGCCTTCAGAAACTTCATGGACTCCATGCACTTATAGAGTTCCCTCTATTAGGACGTAAATTTACCTGGGCAAATCGTTTGGGTGCAAGTAAAATTGACAGAGCTATGGCTCAAGCTGAATGGAGTTTGTCTTTCAAATCTTTAAACCTCCAGGCTGGCAGAAGGGGCACTTCGGATCATTGGCCCCTAATTCTTGCTCAAGATCAGATAAATTGGGGCTTCAAACCCTTCAAGTTTCAGGATTGTTGGTGGAAGGACGATCGCTTCAAAAAAGTACTAGATTCCTTTTGGGCAAATTGTGAAAGCGAATTCCAAGTAAGATTCAAGTTGTTGAAAAAACTTGGTTTTATGCGTAAGCTGCTATCTCAGTGGAATAGATCTTGTTTTGGGAATGTTGATGAGGTTATAGAGAATTTATAGATGGAAATTGAGAGTCTTGACCTTAAAGCCGAAACTATAGCTCTGTCAGAGGCAGAATTGAAAAGAAGAAGTGTGGCTAAACAAGACCTCATACATAAATGGAAACAAAGAGAAGTTCTCTGGAAGCAGAAGTCTAGAATAAATTGGCTTAAAATGGGGGATCGCAATACGCGATTTTTTCATGTTTCGGCCTGTGCAAGAGGAAGAAGAAATTCCATCTCTTCTATTAGTTGCGATGGAAGAGAGATTGTCGAACGTCAGATGATCAAAGACGAGGCGGTATCTTTTTTCTCAAAGTTGTATCATGATCACTTGAACTTTAGACCTAAGATGAGGTGCAACAGCAAATTCCAGCGTCTCAAGCCAGATCAGGCTGAAGAGCTGTTAAAACCTATTTCTATGGAGGAGGTAAGGAGAGCGATTTGGGCCTGTGATGGATCCAAGGCCCCAGGGCCTGATGGCTTCAACCTAAATTTCTTCAAGAAATGTTGGGATCGTGTAAATTCGGACCTGTTTGATTTAGTGATGGATTTCTTTGCATCTGGGACTCTCCCTAAAGGAGTGAATCTCGCATATATTACACTCTTGGCAAAAAAAGAAGGCGCTTCAGAATTTAAGGATTTCAGGCCTATAACTTTGGTGAGTGCAGTTTACAAAATTATCTCAAAGTTATTATCGTCAAGGCTTAAAAACATCCTTCCTTCCCTCATAAGCAGTTCCCAATATGCCTTTTTAAAAGGCAGAAATATTTTGGATGCTGTTCTGCTAGCATCAGAATTTATTGACTCCCTGAAGAAAAATAAGGAGGCATCTATCATATGGAAATTGGACTTTCAGAAAGCCTATGACTCCATCTCTTGGCAATATTTATTTCAGATAATGGAGCATATGGATTTCCCACCGAAATGGTCTTCGTTGCTAAAAGCATGTTTACAGTCTTCAACCATGGCGGTTCTCATCAACGGATCACCAACTGCGCAATTCGGAATGGGAAAGGGACTAAAACAGGGTGACCCCCTCTCCCCTTTTTTGTTTCTAATTGCGGCAGAAGGTTTGAGGGTATCTATTGAGTCTGCTATCGATTGTGGCCTTTTAGAGGGGCTTAACATCCATAATATCCCAGCAAATTTAATACAATTTGCGGACGACACCCTTATTTTGGCCAAAGCTATGCTCCATCACTCCTCAACCTGAAAAGAATCCTCAGGTGCTTTGAAATCACGTCTGGTCTGAAGATTAATTTCTTCAAAAGCAGTATTATCGGAATCAATATTGATTCTGTTACATCCAAATACCTTGCTGACCTCCTCCTTTGTCGATTGGAAAAACTGCCAGTCAAATATTTGGGTCTTCCCCTAGGTGCTAATATGAAAAAGTGTGCTAGTTGGGATCGTGTGTTGGAGAAATTCAAGAAAAAGTTGAAAAGCTGGAAGGCCAGATTCCTTTCTTTTGCAGGTCGTGTTCTCTTGATAAAAGCCACTCTTTCATCTCTCCCGCTCTATTACATGTCTCTCTTCAGGGTGCCTGCAGCAGTGCGCAAAAAATTAATTCAAATCCAAAGGAGATTTCTATGGAGTGGATGCCAAGAAAAAAGAAAGATGTGTTGGGTTTCTTGGGACAAAGTGGCGAGACCGAAGGAGTTTGGTGGTCTGGGTATCGATTCCTTACTCATCAAGAACAATAGCCTTTGTTTCAAGCGGTTTTGGAGGTTCTTGCAGAGGGAGGAGTCTGTTTGGAGAAAATTCATAGAAGCAAAGTGCTTGAAGAATTCGGGGAATTGCGAACCAGAGTTTTGTCAACAGAAAATGTCCAGTCTGTGGAGAAATATAATCCTTTGTTTTGACGATAGAAGTATACCGAATATATCACTAGAGGACCACCTGTCCCTTCAAGTGGGTTCTGGCTCGCTTACCACTTTTTGGCATGATAGGTGGTATTCCATTGGCGTTCTCAGTTCCACCTTCCCAAGATTATTCTCGATCTGCTCTCTTAAGGATGGTTCTCTCGCAAGATTAGCCTTGGAATCACCCTTGTCGCAGGCTAATATATGGAGGAGGGAGCTATACGATTGGGAGAAAGATTCATGTAGAAGAATTGATGCGGAACTGCAACTCATAACCTTGAATCCATATTCAGAGGATAAATGGTTATGGGGCTCCACAAAGGATAGGATGTATTCTGTAAAAGCAGGGAAAGAGACCATCATTCACGCCACTATGCAGGTAGCAAAACCACCCAATATCTGGCTAAATCTGTGTCCACCAAAAATAGAATGTTTTATGTGGCAGTTAATAAATGGAGGCGTGGCAGTTAGAGATAATCTAGTCAGAAGGGGGATATTGCCGTTTGATCAAGGACTCTGTATCTTTTGTTCACAAGAGTCGGAATCTACAGATCATCTGTTCTTACATTGTAAATTCTCTTGGCTATTCTGGAACAAAGTCTGTCTTTGGTGGGGTATTAAGTGGTCGGCACCACAATCGGTATTTCAATGGCTGTGTCAATGGCCTTGGTTGGAAGATTTTGCTCTGAGAAGATCGGTTTGGATGATGCTGGGCTACTCGGCATTTTGGTCTTTATGGACGACAAGGAACAAAAAATTCTTCAACAACGAAGTTATATCGTGGGATAGCCTGTTCGATATAACGGTGACAAGAGTTTTTTGGTGTATTAAATCTCTTCAACCGGATTTTCCTTACTCCCATTATAACATCCTTGCTTCTGTTGATGTCCTCAAACAATGGCAGGGAGTGCGCAGACGTTTTGAGTGATGGTCTATCTATATCTCTCTTGCTGATTTTTTCCAGTTATTTTTCTGGTGCTGTGTAAGTTTATGCTTGTACTTGTTGTGCCCTTGTCACTAGCTCTATGACTAGGGCCTTTGGGTCTCGGTCTTTTTTTGTATGACTTGGTTTCTTGTTTGAATAAAGTCTCGATTAGCATAAAAAAAAAGGAGGTAGGTATACCTACATCCCAAATACAAATTCCTCAAGACATACCAACCTGGCAAATTAGTACCATTTTTAAACAACAGAATGCAAGAAAGTTAATGAATCTGACTTTTGTAGCAATTCCACGCAATTGCTATTACTGCAACCTACACAAAAAATATTCTCAACCTTTTGACATAATTAGAGGTTGATGATAAGAGGTAGCTGGCAACGGCTTTTGTGACAATTCCACTCAATTGCTATTGCTGTAAACTACACCAAAAATGTTCTCAATCTTTTCATATAATAAAAGGTTGATGATAATGCGTGAATTGGGTCTGGACCTGGGTTTGAATGGTGATGAGGTAGGGAAGGTGGTGGATGAATTAGTAGAGAAGAAAGGGGAAGAGTGGCAGAAGGTCGTAGGGGGGTACTTAATTCGATTCTCGGGTAAGGATATAAGGTGTTAATTTTATTCCTATGTTTAGCATTATTTCTTGGAATGTTAAAGGAATAGGCTCGTCATCCAAACAAAACAGGGTGAGGGAGTTATTTCAAGAGTATTCAGCAAATTTTTTACTTCTACGTGAAACTAAGTGCTATGGGTGGGCCTCTGCTCAGTTTGCCAAAGTTTCGGGCCGGTGTCTCTTTAAATTTGTAGAGGTGGAGGCTGTTGGCAGCTCTGGTGGTTTTACCTTGCTCTGGGATTGTGCTCTTTTTACATATACTAGGCGGTTGTGGGGTAGAAACTGGATATTTATTGAAGGAATTTTCAGACAAAATACTAGCTTGGCAATATATTGTGGGTGTAGTGTGTGGACCAACGACAGCGGAGGACTGAATTAATTTATGGGAGGAGTTGGGGAATCAATTGAATCTAATTTCTTCTCCATGGTTAATCATTGGATATTTTAACGAAACCATTGCCCCGGAGGACAGATTGAACGGCAGAATATGCACGGTAGAACATGCAGGAGGGGAGCTAGAGCTTTAATGGATTTTATTTCCTCTCTGGGGTTGTGCTAAGTAGAGTTACAGGGAAGGAAGTTCACACGGGATAACAGTTTGGCTGCTAGCAGGATCGACGGGAGCCTTCTTTGACCCGATTTGATTTAAACTATTTCTGTCTATTCATCGGAGAGCAAGAAGAAAAGGTGAGTCCGATTATTGTCCTTTTATTTTGGCTTAGAAGTCAGTGAATTGGGGCTTCAAACCCTTTAAGTTTCTAAATTGTTGGTTATTACACGCGAATTTTGAAAAGATTTTAGGCCCCATGTGGAAGAGGCTTCTGTACGGCATCCAGGAAAATTTTGTTTAATCCGAAAGTTGGGGTTCTTAAAGAAGTCTCTTAGGGTGAGGAATTCAAAGCATTTTGGCAATATTGACTACGCGATGAAAGAGCTGCAACATGGTATTGACGCACTTGATCTTGTCACCAAGCGCCTCAACCTTAATGAAGAAGAGAGAAGGGAATTATCTAGTCTTAGATTGGAATTGGGTCGTAGGCAGAGGCAACATGAATCGCTATGGAGATAGAAGTCGAGGATGTGCTGGCTACGTTCGGTTGATAAAAAAAAGGAAGTTCTTCCACGTCATCCGCAATAATGTTGGTGGTTGGTTAGGCGGATTTTCTTCTTTCCTTAGGGTTTGCACTATCATGGTTGCGGAGTTGATGGCTATTCGGTATGGTCTGTTGCTGGCATGGCGCCGTGGCTATCGCCGTGTTGTTCTTGAATCTGATCACGGGAAGCTCTTGCATGTTTGGAGCGTCGGGTGCCTGTAGTTCACCCATGTTATGCAATCATTTCCGACATCTGCTCTGTCCGTGATAGGGACTGGCAATGTGTGTTTACTCATGTTTTACGGGAGGGGAATTCTTGTGCAGATGCTATGACCAAGTTGGGCACTTCACGGGCTGACAACTGGGTTTGGTGGAATTCGGCTCCAGCTTCCCTTCTTCTACTTTTGCAGGCTGATGCTGCTGGTGTTACCCATGAGCGCCGTTAGTGTTGCTTTATTGTTTCCAGTTGTTTTCGTGTTCTTTTGACTCTTCTGATGTATCAAAAAAAAATTTAGGAGACCTGGGCCCCTGCTTCCCCCTTTTTCGTCTTAGAAACAAAAAGGTTTTGCTTTCTGAATTTAGTGCTCTAAACAAGAAAATAATATTATTGATAGTTCAAATAAGCATTGAAAACAAAATAGATAGTAATAGACGACAAATAATATAAAAAAATAATTTATTATATTATATTATTTATTTTTGAAACAAACCCATCAGTTAAGAGTACTAGTTACACTTAATATGTACACCAATGCACACTATGTTTTTTTTTTAATATTTTCCTATCATAATCTTTTATGTGGTTTTGTCTTGTGGGAATTTATACATGTTTCCACTTTGGAGTCAGCTCGTGTATAATACACACAAAATCAATAAAAGGCTTGAACCGAACCTTTTTAAAGGCATTTTCCGCTGTCACGGGCTTCCCATTTTTAATATTCTGTTCATGGTACATTTGCTAAAGATTGGCTGCTCAAGCTCGAATATAATAGAAAAATCATTTATAATCGATGAAAAAGTAAGAAAAAAAATATGTACAAATTCTTTGGTGTAATTCTTTTTTTTCTTTTGTCATAATGACATGCTTCTGTGGATAAACATGTTTCTCATTATTTTTGGCCTGCTGAAAAAAGATGCCAGAATACACAAAGGAAATGCAAATCTCTATCTCCTTTGGAAATTGAATAACTTGATAGGCAGAACAAAGATAAATGCGAAGACTGTGGCAAATCCAACAACCACAACCGCAACTACTCCTGGAAAATCATGTCTAAAATCAAAGAAGTTTCTGAGAAAATCTTCCACTGCTTCACCAGACTCAAGTTCATGTTTGATGTCTCCAAACTGAGAAGCCACCAATCCATACATAACCTTTTATATATGTTGCATCTCAATATTACCTGAAAAAGGTAAATAGAAACTAACAGGTCAAACATACAAGATCAAATAATAGGAACTCAGAATGAAAAGTAACAATTGAAATTTGTCGAAAGGACAAGAACCAGAACATATTGAAGTATTGACTAAAAATGAACCCACAAAGGGACAACTCTTATTTAATGTCTGCACTAAGATTGAAATTTCTCGCAGAGCAGACCAAAGCAGTAACAAGAGAACTGGAAATGACCAGACCAAGAGAGAAATTGTGTGAATATGGTGTGCACATAAACGTTCTGCAATATATTGTATGCAGGACTGAAACTTGTAAAAGCCATATATATAAACTTGTGTGCACTACATAACTGCATCCCATATCCAATTGAACCCCAAAACTCACTGAAAAGAATGGATTTGTACTTATACTAGGTGACATGTCAATTCAATTACCAATTCAATTACATGTCAATTCAAATAGCCAACTTGAAGGACTAATGCCTCCAATGATACACAAGGAAAATCACCCAAACTTTAAAGACATCATTGAGAAACCACAATCATAGAACATAATGCCGAAAGCAAAGAAACATTCTTCTAAGCAAGAGACGTGCCATCGAAGCATACCTACTATGTTTTATATCCATGAAATTTACACTCCATTCTTATCAATCATATATTTCAGGGAAAGAACAATAACCTCAAGCAACAACCTCACTCAATGCACTAGAATATACCCGAGCATCCAGTTCAAGTGTATTCAACAAGAGTTAATGCTTAAGTTCAAGTACATTCAACCCTTTTTAGTATCCAGTTCATATTCATACACAAATTTGCTTGTTGCTTAACTGAAAGAAAACTCATCAGCTCATTCTTTTTCTTAACTTGACAGCAAACAATTGATTTGGAAGGAGATTAAAGCATGATGAGTGTGTGCTAACTGAGAGCCAGCAAACCAGCAAAGTAGAACTGCTCTGACAAATACAATACACCCTTGCTACCAGCAAACCAGAAAGGAATGGGATGGTTCTTCAAACGAAACAATGGAATCATACATCTTACAATGAAAATCAACAGCATCAATGTCGGATTAAGCAGACAAAAAATGAGAAGCACATGTCCATTCACCAACAACGATTAAAATTAACTCAAACGCAAATAATAGACCGCCACAAATGTTGTAGTCTAACCAGAAAGTCTAAATGTAATTGAATTACAGACAACAACACAGTCATACCGAGCTAATAGTGTCTTCCCTTGCAGAGCTCTCTTGCCAATCCTTTTACCCTGTTTAAAGAATCAAATGAAATCAAAAAGAGAGAGGGTTAACACTGATTCGACGAATTAAAGTCACATTAAGGGATAATTGGGCCCTTGAAGAATTAGGGTTTCGAAAGAATAATTTGTGGATTTTTTTTTAAAATTGAGCAAGGGTTTCTGTTAAATCGGTGGAGGCCAGAAGAATTACAAGGAAAGGGAGGACGGGCGAGGACGGGAGAAGAAGAAGAAGGGGGGAGGGCGGTGGCAGGACGCCTGTGTGAAGGTTGCGAGCGTGAAGGTGCTAGTAGTACCTATGTGGCACTGGCTGTACTGGGATTGGTACTACTGGCACTTTATATCTAGAGTGCCAGTGCAACAACTCGTATCAGTCCCAGCATAGCCAGAGCCACATAGGTACTATTAGCGCCTTCCCTTTGCCTACTTGGGATCTTAAAGCTACTGCTCATGTTAACCTACAGAGGATCAAATAGAATATGTTTTAGAGAAAGGAAAGAAAAGAATCAATAATATATACCCTGGATCCAGATTGGAAACAAGAATGTTTAGCTTGGAAGAAGATCAAATTTGAGGTTTCAGACTGTACAGCTTTGAGAAGCAAATGTAAGGAGATGGGTGGTTGTGTGATTTGTCACTGCAGTGCAAAGGAATTTATACAGAGGGAATGGCGTGCGTGTGAAAGCCACCCAGTGTAAGACAGTTCAGAATAGGCCGCCTAAGGATGACGAAGAAAGCATTAAATCACAATTCCCAGTCCTAATCTTCTACATCCAAACCCAAATTGGAAAAAGGAGTGACTTCTAATCTAAGTTTTTTGCATGTAATAGCTAGCAGCATTGAGTGCAAAAGATAAAACAGGACGCATCCCAGACCAAGCAAAAGGAAACATAAATTGGACCATAATTATAATGGTTTGTTTATTTTCTACAAATGGGGAGAAGCTCATTTTCTCACAAATGTATGCATTGCTATGACAGAGAAACAACTTAACGGTTCACAATCCAAGTACAGGGAGAGAGAAAAGAGAGGATGACATGCATTGACAGAGATTTTCTTCTATGGTTGCTTTTCTTACCTCAAACCAGATTATCCTTGCTTCAAAAAGTAAAAACGGGAAGCCAGACTATCCTTTTCTTTTTCCTCCCCTGATTATGCAGTCCAAGGCAGTGCCCTTCGGAGTTGTTTCCTGACCCCGGATTTGGAAGTAGCTTTTACTAGAATATGTTGTGTTATCACTTTTGTTGTAGTAATGTCTTGTTTCTCTGATCAAAAATCGCCGTCACTTATACATGGTGCACCTAATTGTTCTTATTTTAGGACAACAGATAGTTGCTTCATTGAGAGTAAAAGATTTATGTCTCAGCCTCTTCTATGGATGACCTTTGTTCTAAAGTTCAGTGGATAACCTTAATCCGAAGTCAAGGCAGAACTGATTGTCGATGATGAGATCATATATATTTCCAGTTTTTCAGAAATTTTGCAAGGTATAGCCGAGCAATCATCTAAGCTTCAAAGTTTCTCTCACGTATAATTGATGTGTGACAAAATTGTAGTTCTTGATTTAAGACTGTACTGAAATCAATCAAGGAAATACATGAATCTGATTCAACTTGAATGGTTTGCTATGCTAGTGTAGTGTCGTCAGTTGTTTATGTAACCCGCAAAGTTTCCTCTCTTTCGTACTGTCTTCTCTAATTTCTTCACAGTTGGAAGTTAATTAGTTCTTTTCTTTTTTGTATCTCTACTACTTGCAGCGACGACCACCTATTGATGCCAGTAAAGGAAAGCTAAATATTGTAAATAATATAAGCTTTGTCACCTTGAAGGAGGAGGATTCCCAGTTTGGCCTTTTGTTTGCTTTTGGTTTGCTGACATTCCATATATTCTGATAGTCCAGAAGCTCTAATCCATTTTTTCTGTTTTGTTTTTGAGGAATTGATGATTCATTTTCATTTGTTACTGATTGCAGGAACTTCAAAAGCAGCATAATTGTAATCCTGATGAACACTACGTTCCAACGTTGCTTTCGGTAAGCAATTTTGTGGTTGTTGGTTTGTTGTTTTGGAATCTGTGCTGCTGCATACTTGCTTGCTTTTATAATTTCAACCTCTCCCTCTACACAAGCTTCATCACATGATTTGTGTTTTAACATCACTAATCCTGACTTCTTACTGAGAATTCATTAATTGCTTGTGTTATTCGTTATTAGATGAGTGATCGGGAAGGTGAACTTAAAAGAAGAACCTTGACCTATACGGTACGGGATCTGTCTGCGACGAAAATGGAGAATAAAGGATGTCATCCCATGACATTCTCCTATGTGAATGCCAGTCCTCAAAAGATCAAGGAAATAAAGGTTACTGCTCTGCCTTTTTTCTACTAGTGCACTTGAAACATTATTAGACAAGCATGGATGGGCTTGTTATACCATATAATCCTTTCCCCTCTGAAAGGCAGAAAGGCTCAAATCTGTTCTAGCTAATTGCACAAGACATGTCCTTTTTTCGTGTCCCTGTTCTTGGGAATGGCAACTGAGGGGTCAATCCTTTTCTTTCTGTTACTTATCCATTTTGGACTAACTGCTCTTGCGTTATTTTGTTGTTCCATTGTATAGGCTATCAACCATGTATACTATGTGACCAAGTTCCGGACAGAAATGTGCCGTTCAAATTCAAGTTCTGTTCCCTGCTTTTTATTCGCAAGGAACTTCCTGATGACCAGTTTTTGCATTTTACGATCCGGATTACAAAAAGACAACTTTGGAAGCCAACTTGTCCTGGAATTGGATCATGAAGGGTTTCTATCTGGGTTTCTATTTGTGATATTTGAAGGAGGAGGTACTCGGGTCGCGGAAAAAGCAACCGGGTGTTTTAGCATATTGGGAATTATTGAATTACCACCCCAAGAAAGAAGAAACCCAAGCGGCCTCCGTGCCTGTCCCTGATGACCAGACACCTGCCAAACAAGAAAAAGGAGCACAAGTGATTGTTGTTCCTGATCTAGACAAAATTTTGGGAAAACTCCACCGGAGGTCCTATAACATATTTCAAAAACTCATTTGAGTCTCAAAATTAAAAAAACAATTCATTTGAGTCCTATAACATTTACGATGAACACCAAACAAGTCTCCGTCCAAGTTTTCTTTAATTTTTGCTTTGGAAAATGAAAATAATGAAAAAAAACTCACAAAATTTAAATTTAACAGTTAAATAATTATAATTAATGATAATTAGTAAAAAATAACAATTAATGATAATTAAATAATGAAATTTAACTACTTACTCTCACTGTGCTTCCCCTTCACTCCCTCCCCAAATTCAAACTCTATCGCTTCTGCTTCATCTTCGCTGCCACCACTCCTTCACTGAACTATCTCTCCTCCTTTTCCTCCTCCCAAATCCTCAACCTTCGCCCATTCATCTTCTCTCGCTCCCTCAGTGTCACCGTGTTATATAAATGAGTATTTCAAAAGATTATCTTTCTTTCAAAATTCCAAATCAATTATCCTTAATTTGCGGAGTCAATTTGATGTGCTTTCAAAACTTTCCAAATCAATTATCCTGGTGAGTTGGCAGGTTTATTACTTTTGATTTTTGCAATAAATGAGTCAATGAAATCAATGGCATTAATGGGAATAAGTTGCCAGATTATTTGATTTGGTATGTTAGCAGAAAATTGGATTGTTGTCATTTTAATTCTTTGAACGTTAGATGGGAGTTACAAATAATTAAATGGCACATGTTTATTACTTTTGAATTGTGTTTTAATTCTTGATTTAAATGCTTTGAGGTGAATTGTGTTTTCCTCACCCTATAAATAGAGCATTTTAGCTCTTTGTTTTATACACCAAAAAAAGTGCACAACACAAGTGCCAAAATCTCTTTCTCTCCTCTTTGTTTTCACCATTTGTTGGGTTCTTTCTTTTGTTCTTGGTAGTCTCTTGTGTTCCTATATTTTTTGTGGAAGAGCTAGTTGAATCCTGAAGGAATTTTACTAGTTAGAAAAATATTCCATAAGGACAGTGCTTGCACGCCTCTAGTCTTATATTTCAGAACCTTCCATCCCATATCCTCCAACAATCTTAAGGAATATTTCTTAAATTCAATCTAAAAGTGTTGTTATTTTTTATTGTTGCTAATGGTGGTTCTTAGAACTCTCAACTTGTAGCTGTGACGCATACTAAGCAAGTATCCTGGTGAGTCCAAGATCGAGGTGTGTACGAGAGAAAATCTCAAAAGGTGACAAGTTCGCTTCTTCTCTACTTTTGACATGCAAAGGGAGCTCAAAGGTACAAGTTTTGCAAGTGTCACAGGGATAACATCCAAAGTTCATTTGATGAACGGTACTTCTAAAATTATGAAGTTTAATAATTCTGATTACAAGCCTAAAATTGCTATCCCATAGTTAAAAGAAAAAAAATTGTGTATGGAAAGACAAGACATTGTATATCACAATGCAGAAAGGGGGTAAGAAATGACAATCCTCCTAAGCCAAGAATTAACTTGGTTGAAGGAGATGACATAATAGCTGGAGTTATTTCTGAAACCTTCCTTGCAGCCAATGTGAAAGATTGGGTGGTAGATTCTAGTGCTACCAGACATATTTGTGTAAGGAGAGATGCCTTTTCCTCCTATACTGAGATAGGGGATGAAGAAGAACTGGTTTATCTTGGAGATTCTCGAACTATAAAAGTTCAAGGAAAAAAGTTCTTCTTAAGCTCACATCTGGCAAGACTCTGGCACTCAACAATGCGCTCTATGTGTTTGGTATTCAGGTTAACTTGGTGTCTGTGTCCCTTTTGGGAAAAAATGGGGGTTAATGTGTCATTTGAATCTGACAAGATCATAATGACAAAGAACAAAGTTCTCGTGGGAAAAGGCGTCTGTAATCAAGGACTCTTTTTGCTCAATATTGTTGATATTATGCATGAAAATGCTTGTTCTTCTGTTTATTTGATTGATTCATTTGATATATGACATGCTAGATTAGGACACGTTAGTACACCATATCTTAAGAAACTTCAAAATGCTGGTTTAATATCTGTCTCTAGTGATTCATTTTCTGATAAATGTGAAATATGTGCTAAATCTAAACAAGTTAAGAAGTCATGTCCTTCTGTGAATAAAAGAGAAACTGAATTGCTTAGTTTAATGGCCGATCTATCACCCAATCTCCTTCAACAACCTAAAGGCTTGGCTCCGCCCCGTTTGGAGTTGGAGAATGGGCCTTATGGCACGGCTTAGTCAGTTATTCTCACAGAGAAGAATTCACACAGACTTAGGGGACTTGAAATAAACTATGACTAGGGGAGGTAAAAACTATTATGTGACCTTTATTGATGATTTCTCAAGATACACTAAAGTGTATTTGATTAGGAATAAAGACGAAGCTTTTGATATGTTTTTTCTATATAAAGCTGAAGTAAAAAACCAGTTAAATAGGAAGATTAAGAGGGTTAGATCAGATAGAGGTGGTGAGTATGTCGTGTTTAATGAATTTTGTGAGAAAGAAGGCGTAATACATGAAACAACACCTCTTTATTCATCACAATCTAATGGGGTAGCAGAACGTAAAAATAGAACTTTAAAAGAAATGATGAATGCTATGCTTGTTAGTAGTTCTGCACCTAATAACCTATGGGGAGAAGCTATTTTATCAGCATGTCATGTACAAAATCGGATTTCCTATAAGAAATATGAGAAGACACCATATGAATTGTGCAAAGGTTATTCACCTATTTGAAATACTTGAAAGTGTGGAGGTGTCTTGCTAATGTAATGTTTCCTGATCCTAAGAGAAGGAAGATAGGGTCCAAGACTAGTGATTGCATGTTTATTGGTTATGCTGATAATAGTGCTATATATAGATTTATTGTTTTAAAGAGTGATGTGCTTGATGTGAACACAGTTGTTGAAACAAGAAATGCTGAGTTTTTTTAGAATGTGTTTCCTTTAAAGCCAAATAACTTGACTGTTGCACCTAGTCGTGAAATCTTTAAAAATGTGACTGTTGCACAAGATGTTTTTGAAAGTGAAAGTGATGATCAATCAATTGTTTTGAGAAGAAGCAAAAGGCAAAGGAAGGAAACTTGTTTTGGTGATGATTTTTATACTTCTCTAGTTCAAGATTATCATTCAACTTATTTTGAAGCTATTTCTTCTCCCGATGCAAGTTTGTGGAAAAAAGTTATAAAAATTGAACTTGATTCTATTGAACAAAACAAAATTTGGATTTTAGTTGATTTACCTCCAGGAGCAAAACCAATTGGTTGCAAGTGAATTTTTAAAAGGAAATATATTTTTTAATGGATTTATTGATAAGTATAAAGCTAGATTAGTAGCCAAAGGTTTTACTCAAAAATAAAATATTGATTATTTTGATACTTTTGCTCCTGTTACAAGAATTTCTTCAATTCGTGTTTTGATTGCCTTGGCTTCAGTTTATAAACTTTTTATACATCAAATGGATGTTAAAACTGCTTTTTTAAATAGTGATTTAGAAGAAGAGATTTATATGGTGCAACTGGAGGGTCAAGTTATTTCTGGTCAGGAACACAAAGTGTGTAAGTTGGTCAAATCTTTATATGGTTTGAAACAAGCACCTAAACAATGGCATGAGAAATTTGACCAAGCTATGCTGAGCAATGGATTTATTTATGTGAAGTAGATAAGTGTGTGTATACCAAAGTTATGGATGAAAACTGTGTGATTGTTTGCTTGTATGTGGATGACATGTTGATTTTCAGTAATAATCTTTATGTAATTTATGATACGAAGATTTTTTATTTGTTTGAATGGTCTCATTAATTTCTTAGCTACCCTTCATCAACTCAATTTTTTTACCTGTAATGCTAAAATCTGTAGACATATCCTGGTCAATTGTCTGCTTTTGTGATTGATATACATAATATATAATTCCATCACTTTAGTTTTTCTCAAGTTTGTAAAAAAGCTCCTTGTCTAACAAAAACTCTTCATTAAAACAGAAGATGGGGCAGATCCTGGAAAAGCTCCAAAGGGTTCAGCTGCCAGAGGTTGGTATGATATCGAATTCGTTTTGAACTGTGATGATTTACTGATTTTTGACCAATTTCTTGTATATTAATGCAGATGTTGGGCTTGCAATCATTGAAACAGAGAAAAGAAATGCTTTAATTAAGGCTTGGGAAGAAAACGAAAAGGCCAAAATAGAGAACAAGTAAGAACATATATATTCTAGTGTAGGACCTGTATTGTATTTGAGAGCTTAAACTAATTAATTACCTGTCCTATTGTCATCTTCAAGTTTTCACGAGTACCACTATATATGTGTTATTATGAGCCTTAATTAATGTCTATTTGAGGATCACTGATAGATATAATGCCCAAGGTTATCAAAACCGGACCGGTTCGACCGGTTAACTGGGTTCAACCGCCTTTTTAGCAAAGCCCCGGTCTGATTCACTGGAAAAAACTCCTTGGTTATATAACCGTTTTGAACCGGCCGGTTTTTAAGGTTTTTTGGGCAACCGGCCGGTTTTTTAAGGTTTTTGCCCGGTTATTCCGGTTGGCAGCCGGTTGGATCAATTTTTTTTTTTTTTTAAGAAGGTTGTTATTTTTTTTTATGTTATTTTTCAGCCTTTAAATGTAAAAATAGGAAAACGGTTGAATCCCGGTTGAACCCCGGTTTTATTGATCGACTACCTTCGCCGGTTCGCTGCCCGGTCCGGTTTTCAAAACCTTGATAATGCCTACACTTTCCAACCAATCTTTCTTCCCGGGTAAATAATGATTATTCAATTATTATTGATCACTTCCTCCTGATTTAAGCCACTGGTAACTATCAAAACAGGACATATAAGAATATCTTTGCTATTGGATCATGGGAGAGCGCCAAGAAAGCAATTGCAGAGGCAAAAATAAAAAAGTATGAGGTACTAATAATTTATCAATTTTAGTGAATTTCCAATTATGGATATCCTAAAATATTAAAACTATGGTCATCACCATTTTATTCTTAACAAAATGAAATTTTCGCTTACATATATGAGTTAATTAAAAGGTTGGTACGTATATGGGATATATCACAGGAAAAAATAGAAAGGAAGAAAGCGGAATATGCTGAGAAAATGAAGAACAAAATCGCAGAAATACACAAAATGGCAGAAGAGATGAAACTTGAAAGTGATGATTGAGGCCAAAAGAGGTGAGGATTGCCTTAAAATAGAAGAAACTGCAGCCAAATACCGTTCAACTGGGTATGTGCCAAAGAAAGTTTTCAGCTGGTTTACTAGCTACTGATTACATAATTAGTTGTTAAGCTGTAAAAGAAAAAAAAAAGAAGAAAAAGGAGTGATTAATTAAATCGTGTACATATATTAAAAATATAACGTTCAATTACAGTGTTCGTTGTGTCAATATGTTCTTTCTTTCTATATTTTCTTAATTAATTTTTTTGCAACCATAAATAGTGGATTAGTAACATTGAAGAAATATTTAAACATTCTAAGGCTTGAGATGATTAGGCAATTTAAACCGAAAGCTATGCTTTATGGCAGGGCAAATCATGTCAGGGAAAAAGAAAGGGATTTTTTTTTTTGAACGATAGATGATATTATTACTGCCATGCATTAGGTACGTCCTGATGCAACAAAACATACAAAGGTTGGGTGGGTGCACCACCCATGATACAGGACAAGAGCCGAGCCTAGAAGCTTTGGCGAGCCACTCGGCTACCCTATTACTCTGTTAGAAGAGCGGGAACAAAAACCGTACTTTTTTTTTTATCGAAAAAGGTAATATATCATTCATTCAAAATATCATTGGACTAAAGGTCAGCAAGGGGTTGCGGAGGTGGATAAACCCAATGCGGGGGACATTAACAATGCCTTGCCGCTTTGGACACCTAGTCCGCCACCTTATTTGTTGTTCGTCTACAATGGGAGAAATGAATATTCTGTGAAGAAATACAACTAAGAATATCAGTCACAATGGACTTAAGAGGAACTGATACAGGACGGATAGGGAGTCGGTTTCAATACAAACTTGTGGAAATCTTCTAGCAATGGCTAGTAGGACCGATTCTCGAATGGCCATAAGCTCGGCTGTGACTACAGAAGGACCAGGACATCTCAGGGCTAGTCCATCGATGACTTTCCCGGTTGTATCTCTACACACAATGCCCATCCCAATAGGTTGAGAAGCAGAGACGAAAGAAGCATCGTAGTTGATCTTAATCGTCCCTTAGGAGGGGACCAACTGAGTGAGGAAATCAGAGGTGCTGACTCCTCAGGTGGTCGCAAACGATTTAGGAAAGGAAGTTCCAAATCACATAGTTGAGCCTGTTGTTGAGCAACAGAAGCTAGGGTAAATTCGGGGGCAGGTTTCTTCCTTTTGGAAACACACGAATTACGGGCTAGCCAAATATTCCAGCATATCAGGCCCGCCAAACTCAAGAGTTCAAGTTTTGAATTGCCATTCAGTGAGTTGTATAGATTGCACCACCATCTGGCAAAGCTGTGAAAGCCCTCACGTGATGGTCTATAAGAAAATAAGGAACCAAACCAGGTTGACTGCGCATGAGGGCAAAAGAAGAGCATGTGCTCCAAGGTCTCATTCTCCTCCCCACAGATTGAACATACAGGGTCCACAATAACTCCTCTCCTGCCCAAGTTTTCATTCACAGCCAAATCGTTGTGCATGGCTCTCCATAGAAACATACGCACCTTGGGTAGGATCCGGAGTTTGAAGATAGAAAGCCAAACCGCATCAGTAATTGGAGGAGACGAAGATTGAGCATGTTGGTTTATGTTGGACCTGGCCCCGATAATGAGTCTGTAACCCGAACGAATCGTGTAGTTTCCAGACTCATGAAAATGCTAACAAGTGAATCTTGACCATTTGGCGAAGGGATGAGCTTTAGAATCTCATTCTGAATGTGCAATGGGAAAAGTCAGCGGAGTTCCACCAGATTCCAGTGTCGCCCATCAACAGTGATTAAAGAGCAAACACGACTGTGAGGTGGGTCTGCCATGATATGAGGAATCTTCACAAGATCATGTAGCCATATGTCCTGCCATATTTTGATTTGTCTACCGTTACCAACCTCCCATCTCAATCCTATTTGAACTAACTCTCTTGCTTCCAGGAGACTGCCCCAAAGCCATGATCCACGGGAGCCTCATTTAGCTTTCCAAATATCTGTTCCATGGAAGTATTTTCCTTGAAAAATTGAGGCCCATAGGGAATTTGGATTGGAGTGGAGGCGCCAGAGCTGTCTAGCTAAGAGGGAAAGGTTGAAGGCCTCCAAACCATAGAAGCCTAGACCCCCAAGTCCCTTAGGGAGGGACATAGTTGCCCAACTGACCCAATGTAGTTTGTGGGAGTCCAGATCCTGTGCCTAGAAAAACTTGGCAAGCATGCTATTGAGGCGGGCAATAGTGGCCTTAGGGAGTTTGAAAACAGCCATCACATAGGATGGAATTACGGTTAAGACGGCTTTAATTATAACTTCCCTCCCAGCTTGTGTGAGTAGATTTTTCTTCCAAGTATCAATCTTTGGCTTGACCCTTTCTTCAATAAATCTTAAGGCTTGCTGCTTGGACCTTCCCCACGTTGTTGGCAAACCAAGATAAGTTCCTCCACCTGTGGCAATATCAATACCTAAACAGAGGCTGATTTCACGTTGGAGCTCCTCGGGTGCGTTTAGACTGAAGAAGATAGAACTTTTTTGCATATTGATCTGCTGGCCCGATATGTCACTATAGAAATTAATAATCTGCTTTAGGCATTGTGCTTCCATCAGATTGGCAGCCCCAAGCACCAAAGTGTCATCGGTATAAAAGGCGTGAGTGAGAGTTGGGCAATACCGGTTCAGCGTATATCCTTCAATCTTACCCGACATATTTGCATGAGTAAATAAGTAAGCAAGACACTCGGAGGCTAGAATGAAGAGGTAGAGGGATAAAGGATCCCTCTGTCTCAATCCCCGATGTGGTGTTATTGGGAAGGAAGGAACACCATTAATAAGTACCTGGTAAGAGACAGTGGAAATGCATTCCATCATCATGTCAACCCATCTAGCTGAGAAACCAAGAGCAAGTAACATAGCCTTTAAGAAATTCCATTCAAGCCTATCATAGGCTTTAGATACATCAAGTTTTAAAATCATATTGAACTTTGTACCCTTTTTACAACATTTCAATAAATGATACGCCTCATGAGCAATGCATATGGTGTCCTGAATAAGCCTCTCAGGGACAAAAGTAGCTTGTGTGTGGAGCACCACTTTAGAGATGTGATTCTTGAGTCGGTTGGAGCAGACCTTTGCAATTATCTTGTAAAGAAAATTACATAGGCCAATGGGTCTGTAGTGAGACACTTACTCTGGGCTAGAGATCTTGAGGATCATTGCAATATACGTCTTATTAAGACTAGGATGGAGCATCCCTGAGTCAAAGAAATATCTGACCACCGATACCAGATCAGTTTTGATCAAGTGCCAGAAACGTTAGTAGAAAACCCCTTGAAAGCCATCAGGTCCTGGGGCTTTCAAAGCTCCCAAGGAAAAGGTGGCCACTTTCACTTCCTCTTAGTGACCCTCCTGAGTAATTCATCATTCATCTCTTGTGTCACAAGCTTAGGAATAAGTTGGTCTAGGTCATATGGGAGCTCAGGGTCAGCACAGTCATACAAATGTTGAAAGTAATGGATTACCTCCCGTTCAATCTCTTGACTGTCTTCCAACCAGTGACCTTGCTTAGAGCAGAGGCGACTAAGGCGATTTCTCTATCTGCGTTGGATTGTCGTAGCATGGAAAAAGGAAGTATTATGATCCCCAAAATTCAACCAGTTGAACCGGGAACATTGCTGCCAGTACATTTCCTCAAGTTTCCAAGCATCTGCCAACTCATTAACCAGCTTCCATTCATGTTCTCTAGTTAAATCGGTGTAAGGAAGATCATGTAACTCGTTGAGTTCATGTTGTAGGTCCTGAATCTGACGTTGCGCATTGTATTGTTTCTTCCAAAACCAATTGATCAATAACTTTCGGATGGTGCGCAATTTAAAACAGGCTTTGTTCTGTGCAGAGCGATGTGAAGTTCTAGACCAAGCATTGCGTACAATGGTTTCACACTGTGGGTCTTCAAGCCAACCGCATTCAAATCAAAACTGACTCTTGGTCTTAATTGGAAGTTCGGACAAGATTAAGCACAGAGGCTGGTGGTCAGAGCCGATTAGGCACTCATGAACAATGTAAGCAGAGGGGTACAGGCACCGCCAAAACATATTGCTCAAGCCTCTATCAATGCGGGAGGCAATCGAATCCTATCCAGTCCGTCTGTTGTACCAAATAAAAGGGTTACCCTTGTAGCCTAAGTCAATCAATTCAAGCTCCTCTCTGCAACCCCACAAAATCCTGAAATTGAGATAATCTTGGTGTATTACCTCCTTCCTTCTCATTGATAACGAAAACAGAGTTAAAGTCTCCGATAAGTAACCAGGGTTCAGAGCCTGGTCGGAGTTTCTTCACGTCATTCCAAAAAGTAGCCTTGTCTTGCCGATTAGGAGGAGCATAGATACAAGAGAACCATCAAGAACTGCCTTTAAATCAACTTGAAAATGGAAGTAATTGTTGCATTTTTCCATCATCGTGACCATAAAATCAGACTTCCACCATAGGGCTAAACCACCGCCCAAACCTACCCTATCAACATAATCACTATTATCAAAACCCAATCTCCTTCGAATTCTCTCCAGATACCAGAAAGATCGCTTCGTTTCCATGGTGAAAATCATGGAGTGACATTACTGGCTCTTCAGATCCCTAAGGACCCCAACTGTCAGGGACTGTCCCGCACCCTGGCAGTTCTATGCAATGCACGTCATGGCGCCTGTCGTGGCTTTTGGCTTGCAACGGGAGCCTTTCTCGGTGGACAAAGAGTATATATTCCACGTCTGTATGGGACTGGATCAGTACCACCCAGAGTCGGGTCATCAGTAGGTATGTTTGGGGTGGGCACAGCCCTAGCATTGGCCTTCCATCTACGCCCAGATGGAGGCCCGAGTACAGGAGTTGGTCTGGATCCAATTGCTTGGTCTAGGACAGCAATGTGTTGGGCCTCCAGTTCTTCTTATTCTCTCACCAACTGGTCGGCCCACCTTGGTCATATTCAGTTTTCTCTTCCCCCGTTTCTTTGGTCCCACCAGGGCTATCTGTGTCTGACCCCGATAGACCAGTGGATCTTGCTTGTCTAGTGGCGGAAGAAAAAAAGACAGGCGGCTCATATTCAGGATAGTCATCATCATTGTACAAATGTTCGTCAGTTGGGTCAATACGAGGGAGTGTCACATGTACCAGTTCCAGTTGTGGAGCAACAAAACTGCTCTCTCTCCTAGGCATATCGTCACCCTACCTCGTACTTATAGAATTTGAAATAACACAAAGTGGAGGGAGTTGTACCTGCTCAACAAGCTTGGCACGGTTACCATCAAAATTTACCCCACTGGAGGAAGGTTTTGAAGGAATCCCGGGATTGACAGGTTTTGTCACAGGGACCCATTTCTGCTTTTCTTTCTCCGGCTTCTCTCTGTTCCTTTTCTTTGAAACAGGGGACCAAGATATTTGGGGCGGTTCCTGCAATGAGACCATCGGCGGCTCAGGTTCTTTGGCTCTCAGCCTTGGACCAAACCCTTTCTCGGGGATATTATAGATAGGCATTTTGTCTGAGGGACCCTTGAATAGACATCTGGCCACCGAGTGACCTAATCCTCCACTGAACCATTCATGGACGACTTTAAGTACCCCTGACCAAAAAATCGATCGGATACAACACGCCCTAGCAGGCATTTCTTGGATATCTATGCTAACTCAAGAGTGGTGCCACTGAGAATTCCATTAAAGTCCGTAACCTTCAGCTTGAGTTCAAGGTTGGCCGTTAGAGCAAGTGAAGCAGGAAAACCCGACACTGGAAAAGGGGGAGACAAGAGAGAACTCTCGTGAGGGGGAGTTAAACCCAGCCGTGATCTGGAAACAACTAAAACCTTCTATCTGAACCAAACTTTTACAGATCTATCCAACTCCGAATCAACCTACCTGAAAGGTGTTGCGGGAGAAATAAAGATCTAAGTTAGGACAAATAGACAATCTTAGGTCCGATCACTGATTTTTTCCGGCTATTCTTTTGTCTAACCCGTACGGTAGTGAGAAGGGAGAGTTTCTCTTTCTAGGAAATCCATCGGGTCTTTTTGAGTCTAGTTTATATATAATAAAAACCATACTACAAGACTGAAATAAAATTTTTAAATCTAATGTATCCTTAATGACAGCCTCTAATCTCCAGTCTGGGCAGGAGGGTATCGACCGAAAAAATGATTGCTTGAGCCGAGTCTGACTCAACAATCAGATGCAGGATCCTTAAAGATCCGGCTAGCCTCATGCCTTCCCTGATGGCTAGCAGTTCTCCCATCAATACAGAAGAGGTGCATTCCTTGACAGTTCTTCCATCCACAAGGCGGCCACCAGAGTCCCTAATAACCAAGCCAATGCCCACAAAACTCGACCTTTTCCTCCTCCACTTTTAAATTCATTTCCATCCCTGCAAAATTTGCTTCTACAAAAACACATCCTAGAATTTCTAAAATCACACACCTACCTCACCACTAGCAGCTCACGCAACTCACTCGACCCACCACACTAACTCCCTTGACTATAACTACGTGAGCAACATGCAATGGCAACATTTTTCTGTCACTATGCACTTTCCTCCAACAAACTCTCTCTCTTTCTCTTCTCTCCATAAACCTCCCCTCCTCCCGATCCGCCTGATTCTCCTCTGCTTCGGCTCCGTCTCGGCCAATCCATGTGCGAATCTGCTACCAGATCTTCCACTGCTTCTCCGCCACGGTCATGCCCAGTTCTTTAAAGCTCCCGTTGTGGCTAATCTTGCTTCCCACAAATGGTTGTTCTCAAGAAACTCCTTAAACCGTTCAACCCAAAACAGGCTCGAATTCCCTTCGAAGGCAGAGATGTTGTCATAAATTTAATTTATTTTAATTAATAATTAATAACAAGGAAAAGGGGTGTGGGCCGAGTCAACCCACGCAGTTTCTATAAGGGATTGGTTTTACCTATTTCAAAGTACAATTTCTAACCTTGGTATTATTGTTTCTTCTAAGCACAGATACATGTTATCTGATTGGGTTACCGGCAATAATAGGTAATTTGTACAAATGTTGTTTAGTTTTCAACAAATTAGGGGACAAAATCGTTCAAATTAAAAGAGAAGGGATATAAATATTGAAATTAATAAAATGAAGAGAAGCTGTGCCATTTAACCAATTATTTGGACTTGGCATGAAAACTCAGACAATCCCCCTTTTGGGTAAAATCAAAATGATCGCTTTAGATAAGAAGTATGACCGTATATATGAGCCAACATAGGAAGTAAATGATCAAGAAAATATCGTTCTAGGGTTAAATACATTTTACCTACCTCAACTATATTCTAAAAACAAATTGGTACCTCAACTAAGAAAATCTTTATTTTGGTATCTCAGTTATATTATTTCAAAATTTTAGTACCTCGAGTTGAACCGATTCGAGGTTCAACCGGTTTGATAGTGGAAAGTACCGATGAATGACACGTGGCCTCATCAAGGCTGTTAAAAATGATTCTTGAATTTTCTCAAAAGATTTAAAATAATAATAAAAAAGACAAAAAAGTCACAACTTCCTTTCGTTATTATTTTTTTATCCTTTTTCAACTTTTTTTTAATGTTTTTAAAAACGTCCATCTCCTCTCCTTATTAACTTTTTTAAATTTTTTTTAAATTTTTTATTTTAATTTAATTAAATACTCATCTTCTCTCCTTATTATTTCTTGAAAAATAATAATAATAGGAAGGTGAGTATTTTTAAAAAAATTAAAAATGTAAAATATAAAATAATAGTTTAAGAATGATAAAAAAAATACTCATCTTCCTCTCTTTGTTATTTTTTTTATCATCTTTTTAATTTTTAAAATTTTTATTTTTTTTAGAAAAAATACTCTTCATCCAAAATCATTATTTTTTAAAGAAGAAGAAGATCTTTTTTTTTATTTTTTAAATATTTGTGTCTTTAATTTAAAATTTTTTATCATCTTCTCGTTATTATTTTTCTAAAAAAATAAAGAATCATTTTGAATGACTTTGATGATGCCATGTGCCACTCATCGACACCACCCAATATCAAACCGGTTGAACCACGAATTGGTTCAATTTGAGGTATTAAAATTTTGAAATAATACAATTGAGGTACCAAAATAAGAGTTTTTTTAGTTGAGGTACCAATTTTTTTTAAAACAAGATTCAGGTAGGTAAAATGTATTTAACCTGAGTCTTCTAACTTGGAGATTGTTGTGATACGGGTTGCCCCTAAGTTAAAAATTTCGAATCTTTTAAAAGTTTATTTTGGGAGGAAAATTGTACAAATCAGATCTAACTAATGGGAAAAAAAAACCTATAACATTCACTGCGTACCATGAAATGGGAAGATTTCAAATCTTCTCTCGCACAAATAAGATTACCGGTCAAGTTTTCATTCTGGGGGAGTTCAATATAATTGATATGCTGATGTTTATTAAATCTATGGCTGATAAGCATTATAGTGAGCGCAACTTTGAGGTTTGTGATTTGGTTTTTTTAAAAATTCAGCCTTACAGACAATAAACGGTGCAGCGCAGAATTAATCAAAAATTATTTCCGAAATACTTCGGGCCTTTTAAGGTTCTGGAAAAGATTAGTGTAGTGGCTTATCGATTGGAGCTTCTTGCTGGTGCTCAAATTCATAATGTCTTCCACGTTTCCCAATTAAAATTGGTTCTTGGTCCTGTTGCTTCTGTTTCCACCAGGTTGCCAACTTTTATTGATGTACCGTCCAAGCAACCTGCAACAACATTGGAAAGGAAACCTGGCAGAAGAGACCAGACCATACTACGATCACAAAATGGCTCATCTATTGGTCTGGTTGTTCTGGTTGTTCGCCTTTGGATGCTACTTGGGAGTGGTCTGATGAGATCATCTCCAAATTCCCTGAGTTTGAATATTAGTTGCTGAAATTCTCAGAGTTGAATATTAGTTGTTGTTGTTGTGTTGAGTTACCATTAATTGTTACTATGTTGGTTTAATTCTGTTTAGTAGGTGCTGTCATTCTCACCACAACATATTGTAACTGTCATTGATCATTGTTGAGTTTACTTGGCCTGACTCATATCGAGTTCAGGATTTTTTTCTTTTTTGTTCTCAATTCTGTTACAGATACGGTTACCGTATTGTTTCGATATAAGTGATATGCTGATGTTTATTAAGTCAATTTCAATCAAGGATCACCAATTGTACAATTCTTGTTGTTGTGACTCTTCTCTACTTAATAGGATATGTAACTCTGTCAAGAAGGTTGGTTTTAATTAAGAAAAACAAATTTTGTACTTTACACAAATGGGTGGCAGGTCTTTTTTTAGGATTATAAATTGGTGGCAAGTTACATCTAAAACAATTAAATCAATTAATAGGGAGGAGGCCCTAGAGGAAACTTCCTGAAATAAAGAGGTCCAAGGAATGAATGGAAGCATTTCAAATTTCCTCCTGAACAAAACTTAGATGAGAACCTAATAATTAAGTTACAACTTTTAGTTCCCCTTATTTGTGAAGCGCTGACTCGTATTTACCAGTCTCAGTAAACACGTGCCGGAACTGTACAACAGTAAATATATCACGAAACACAGCCCAATGGCCCAAAGATAATATCAATGTATAAATCAAAGAAACTGGCCCAACGGCCCAATGTAATCAAAATTAACATAAGAAATCTGGCCCATCGGCCCAATAACAAACACACGTCACCTAAGCCCAGGGACCCAAAACATAGCACAGCGGAAGCAATTTTAATCTCAATATCAACATATGCAAAACCTGATGCAATCTAATGGATCCGAGTCCTGTCCGAGGGATAACGCCGCAGCCTGTCTGGAATGCATCATACCTGAACCACAAATAACCCAACCTACGGGATGAAAGCCCGCAGGTGAGGGATGTGTCCGAAGTTCCCACCGGGTAAAACCCATAAGCAAATATACATATACAAGCAACCATAAATTCCCAAGTTACATCACCAACAATTAACTAAGGTTCTCACGAACCTTAAATGACACACTTGTGATTCTAGACAAGCTATTCCAATTTTATTATCAGGGCCCCTATCACTAGTTAAATGATGGCCGTCACTTGGTAGTCAAGCTAGCTAGTCCGTGGACCCTGCCCTGGTACCTCCACGTATAACTGGCACAGACAGGGAGCAGACCCCAAGCAAACTGTCCCCTAGCGCCTAAAAAAAATAATAATTGGTACAGAGAGGGAGCAGACCCCAAGCACACTCTCCCCCAGCACCATAAAAATAAGACTACCATCTGGTTGTTCCAACATTTAACTGTAACTTACTAGATGTCTAAGTGTTTCCATTTTATTGTTTCTTTACCCTCATCTAGTTACTATAATTCTATTATCCGACCATTATCTCATTATCCCGAGCAGGCTCACAGCCTCTCCGCTCGTCTAGATAATACAAACTCATCCCAAACTGTTATCTCATACTAGTACCCCCGATACTCAACTCACACAATTTTCACAATCAACAACAACAGTAATAACTTACTTATACCAACAATTCCAACAACATCAATAACATCAACAACATCAATCATCAATTTAATTCATCACAAAACAAACCATACACAGCCACAAAGTATCATATCAGCAAACATCACACATAGTGAACAAACAGCAACTTGATATCACGGGCAGTATATAAATATTTACTTAACCTCACCTTAGCCGATTTACTATTCCTGAAAGTCCTCGAAATGTCCCGGCTCAGGCTCCTCGGGGTACTGCTCGTTATCGACTCCTATATCAAACAATAATATATGCACACTTAAGATGATATGCAAATGCTCAACTAATACTGTAAGCCGTAAATTGATTACTGGACCAACTCGGTACTCCCCCGGGGTGTTCCCATTATCCTCTTAATTCACCATTTAATTACATAGGCCGGAAATATTTTACCATAATTATATCCGGTTATTATTCCGGTACGTATTTACTTTGATAATACCCTTCTATTTTTATTTTCCTTAAGTATGTACTTTCCAAAATATTTGATAAAAATAATTATTATTCTTTCCAAAGGTATTAGCTATCATAAAATAATTTTCCTTGAAATTATTCACATGTACATATAGTATATTCCATGGTACACATCTTAGGAGTATTACTATAATTTAACAATTATGTTATAATCACTTTTGTTTCTTGAAATTAATATACGAAAGTAATTATTTCCTTTATTTCACAAATTATATCCATATACTATTTTCTTATATTTCCAGATTATTACCATAATTATTATTATTTTTTTCTTTTTCTTTTTTTTACTGGACTGGGCCAGTGAATAGTGCCAGCCAGGCCTTGCACAGCACCAGGCCCAGACCTCAAACTGAGGCCCAAGCGCTGGCCCATGTAGAGGCCCGAGCCAGCCAGCCCAGTACCCGAGCCCAGACCCAAACTCCTCCAGCCCATCCACACGCGGGTCAACCCGACCCGAGATCACAACCCGGTGCGTGTGGCGGGTCGCCATCTACCCGCTGCTCACCTTGGAAGCTATATCGGCAGCGCGGCGAGGCGGAGCGTGCGAGCAACAGCGGCTTGAGGTCGCTGCTGCAGGCGGTTGCTGGTGGCGGGAACGGTGGCTCCTGGTAGCGGCGTCGGTGTGGCCTGCAGATCGCGATGCAGCAGAGAAGCAACTCAGGCGGCAGCGACGGTTGCGTCTGGTGGAGATGCGATTTGCTGCAGCTTCGACGGCAGGAGAGGAAGCGGCGTGGTGGTGTTGCAGCGACGGCGCGAAAAGCCGTGCGAGGAGGGAGAAGGGTGAGGCGACGGCGGTGGAGAGTGGTGCACGGGCGGCGGCAGCCCCCTTCCTCTTTTCTTTTCCTTTTTTTTGTTTCTTTTCTTTTCTTGTTTCTTTCTTTTTTTTTCTGGTTGGTTTAGTGGTTGATGTCTGTGTGGTTTTGCAGGTACAAGGAAATGGGTTGCAGGCAGTGAATTTTTGCAGAGTGAGGATGAAGGAACTGGGTGATGAGTTTTTGCAGGCAAAGGAAAATATGGAAATAAAACACGCAGTCACAGGCATCACAGGGGAGACAGAGCTTCACATGCTCACAGAAAAATGGCGGCTGCATAATTTCAATTATGCAGTCGTGTCCCGTCCGGACTAGAAAATAACTAACACACCCACTTAACTATTTTTCGGTGTGATTTTTCTGAGAATTCCGGGACCCGAAAAATACCAACTTTGGTCCGTAAAATCCACCGAGAAATCTCGAGCGTGGGAAAGGACTCGATTTCTAAAAACGACGCTCGATTTACCTTGAATTAGTTACCTAAGATTAAATTCAAAGGTAAATCACTGTATAACGACTTTTACAGTCCCGGTAAAAATCCAAATTTTTACCCGGGCTGTTACATTCTACCCACCTTAAAAAAATTTCGTCCCCGAAATTTCGTCTTATCCGTGGGTCCTACCACGATAGGCTTCTGGTACACTCTGCCAAGTGTCCAAACACAACGCGCGATACCGCTTATATCCTTAAGCGACATCTCATCCTCTATAAAACCGAACCTCATAACTGAGAACTCACACACAGCCATGGACTCTCCACTCCGATCTTGAACTACCTCAGACTCCGAGGATGACAGCTACATCGGTGGTACTGCTTTCCCGACAAGCTCCGATGAAGAACCTCCCA
Organism: Turnera subulata; assembly: GCA_028386065.3. NCBI lineage: Eukaryota > Viridiplantae > Streptophyta > Magnoliopsida > Malpighiales > Passifloraceae > Turnera > Turnera subulata. The sequence continues at coordinate 143,737 of JAKUCV010000636.1, read as the reverse complement.
AGAAGCGGTCCAAGACCAACATCATCAGTCTAAAAGAAGATGTGGTGGTCTCCCCAAGACGGCGAGAGAAGCGTGCCAACAAGAAAGCTGAGGATAGGAAGGGCAAAGCAACGGCTGAAAGCAGCACTCCACTGCAAACACTATCGCAGTTGAACGTCTCACTGAGGAAGGTCAGCTCGGCGGTGATGCAGATAGAACTGGCGTGCGCGAAACTCTTCCCTCACGTGAAAAACATCCAAAAACTTGTAAAAGACCTTGAGAAGCATGTAACTCAATAGAGTACTTCTTCTCTTTATTGTAAAACTGTTACGAAATAAATAAAACAAGTTTTCTTTTTAAATCAAAACTCTTATGTTACGAAATCTCAAGTTAAACAGAAAGGCAAAACATTTTAAAGCAAAACAAGACCATCAAGAAGGGAAAATGAAAATAAAAATAAAATCAAATATAAAGATGTTAAAAACAGAACCGATAAACGGAAGTAAAACCAACATAAAGAAATTAAAAACAAAACAAAACTCGTTTAATAAAACCCAAAACATAAAGAAGTTAAAACAAAACATGTTTTCATGTTCGGCGCTCTCGATCAGTCGTAAACATTCTCGATCCCGAGAAACGTAACATGCACAGCTAACGGTAACGTCGGTTTCCCTCGTGAAAAAGACGTCCGTTAACTCGTAAGGCGATGATCACGAGGACGTCCTGTGCCCCTCGAAAGAAACGTTATCCACTTGTCCACAAACTCTACATGAGCCAAAAACATCTTCCAGATATCGTATCCCTCCACGATGTCCAAATAGGTGTAACCTTGTCGCACATGCACTCTACTCGAGGTATGGTCCCATCAGTCTAGCCACAACGGTCACGGATGCATGTGATAAAAGATGTGGAAAATATAGAAAAAATACCATAAAAAGAAATGCCAAGGTAGCCAGGGCGATAGAAAATTGTGAGATGGAAAAGAGCTGAAAAACACTTGCGTTTGTAGCCCCAAAACACACAAGGTGACGAAGCAATAAATGAGGCAACGGAAAAATTTTCAAAAAGCAATACCTTGAAGAATGAAAACGGTTTGGAGTTTTGTGATGGGAATCTGCTTTTCCCATCACCGAAAAATCCTTTAGACTTTCCCGAGGATAGGTGGGTCTAAACTTTGAAAAACAAAACGGTAATCACACTCCCCGTAAGAGTGTAAAAGATAGTGCGGTGAGAAGCAAATCATCAAAAGCATTTGAAAGCAAGTTTTGTGAAACACGTTTAGAAAAACTAAACACAAAACACATTCAGAAAGGAAACACATAACTCGCCCAGACAGAATGCCTGCTCCATCGTCTATCTTCTTCGTCGAAGGTGCCTCCCTAGGCAGAAGAAACCGACTGGCCTACAGCATGATCAAAGAACATCCGGAGGAACTTCAGAACTAGCTTGGCAGGATGCCTCGTCTGGTCTTCGTCAACGAACTCTACTCCTCCAGATTCTTCGTCACTACCATGGAAGAGACGTTCTTCCTAGAGGACCAAGGCACCCTGAGGACCTCCTTCTACGGCTCGGCCAATTCCGTCATGTTTTTCATTTCTGAAAGACTTCAGGAATTCAACCTAGAGTCCACTTGCCATTTCCTGGACCAAGGCACCTACTACCAGCTCTCGATGACTGCCCAGAGCATGCCCAGAGTCACTCGGTTACCCCCAACTTGGCCAAAGGCCCGACTACTGGTGTGGAACTACAGAGGAATCGCTAGGCGTTCCCAGGAGTTCTCGCGTACCCTGAGGGACCTGAAGAACCAGTACAAGCCCAACATGGCTCTTCTCACGGAGAACCAGTGGCAGCCTGAAGACGATCACGGTGTCATCCCACTTCGGTTCTCTCCAGCAAACCGGTTCGAGCTTCCTAGCCGGAACAACGCAGGCGGCATGTGGTTCTCGTGGAACGACAGCATCAGGGTCAATATTAACAATGACCCCAATAGCTTCAAGGGTCAATATTGTACCAAGGAGATGAATGTTTTAAATAATAATGATAATGTAATATTAATGTTCGTAATAATAATATTAGTAATATTAATAATATTTATGTTTCTGCATATTTATGGCATCAATTACCTCTTATGTGAATGTTCTGTGGCAAGCTGGCGTCCCTCGACTGGATCCATCATGTACTAACTAAATGACATAAATGCAAAAAAAATAAACATATGGAGCAAGCTATGCACAGCAAATAAGCAAAACAACCACCCAAGGACCTACCGCCCGCTCCGCTACCAAAATGAAGCGCCCCGACTCGTATTTACCAGTCTCAATAACCACGTGCCAGAACTGTACAACAGTAAATATATCACGAAACACAGCCTAAAGGCCCAAAGATAATATCAATGTATAAATCAAAGAAACCGGTCCAACGGCCCAATGTAATCAAAATTAACATAAGAAATCTGGCCCATCGACCCAATAACAAACACACGTCACCCAAGCCCGGAGACCCAAAACATAGCACAACGGAAGCAATTTTAATCTCAATATCAACATATGCAAAACCTGATGCAATCTAATGGATCCGAGTCCTGTCCGAGGGATAACGCCGCAGCCTGTCTGGAATGCATCATACCTGAACCACAAATAACCCAACCTACGGGATGAAAGCCCACAGGTGAGGGGTGAGTCTGAAGTGCCCACCGGGTAAAACCCATAAGCAAATATACATATACAAGCAACCGTAAATTCCCAAGTCACATCACCAACAATTAACTAAGGTTCTCACGAACCTTAAATGACACACTTGTGATTCTAGATACGCTATTCCAATTTTATTATCAGGGCCCCTATCACTAGTTAAATGATGACCGTCACCTGGTAGTCAAGCTAGCTAGCCCGTGGACCCCGCCCTGGTACCTCCACGTATAACTGGCACAGACAGGGAGCAGACCCCAAGCACACTCTCCCCCAGCGCCTAAAAAAAATAATAATTGCTACAGAGAGGGAGCAAACCCCAAGCACACTCTCCCCCAGCACCATGAAAATAAGACTACCATTTGGTTGTTCCAATATTTAACTGTGACTTACTAGATGTCTAAGTGTTTCCATTTTATTGTTTCTTTACCCTTATCTAGTTACTATGATTCTATTATCCGACCATTATCTCATTATCCCGAGCAGGCTCACATCCTCTCCGCTCGTCTGGATAATACAAACTCATCCCAAACTGTTATCTCATACTAGTACCCCCGGTACTCAACTCACACAATTTTCACAGTCAACAACAACAGTAATAACTTACTTATACCAACAATTCCAACAACATCAATAACATCAACAGCATCAATCATTAATTTAATTCATCACAAAACAAACTATACACAGCCACAAAGTATCATATCAGCAAACATCACACACAGTGAACAAACAGCAACTTGATATCACGGGCAGTATATAAATATTTACTTAACCTCACCTTAGCCAATTTACTATTCCTGAAAGTCCTCGAAATGTCCCGGCTCAGGCTCCTTGGGGTACAGCTCGTTATCGACTCTTATATCAAACAATAATATATGCACACTTAAGATGATATGCAAATGCTCAACTAATACTGTAAGCCGTAAATTGATTACTGGACCAACTCGGTACTCCCCCGGGTTGTTCCCATTATCCTTTTAATTCACCATTTAATTACATAGGCCGAAAATATTTTACCATAATTATATCCAGTTATTATTCCGGTACGTATTTACTTTGATAATACCCCTTCTATTTTTATTTTCCTTAAGTATGTACTTTCCAAAATATTTGATAAAAATAATTATTATTCTTTCCAAAGGTATTAGCTATCATAAAATAATTTTTCTTGAAATTATTCACATGTACATATAGTATATTCCATGGTACACATCTTAGGAGTATTACTATAATTTAACAATTATGTCATAATCACTTTTGTTTCTTGAAATTAATATACGAAAGTAATTATTTCCTTTATTTCACAAATTATATCCATATACTATTTTCTTATATTTCCAGATTATTACCATAATTATTATTATTTTTTTTCTTTTTTTTTTTACTGGACTGGGCCAGTGAATAGTGCCAGCCAGGCCTTGCACAGCACCAGGCCCAGACCTCAAGCTGAGGCCCAGGCGCTGGCCCATGTAGAGGCCCGAGCCAGCCAGCCCAGTACCCGAGCCCAGACCCAAACTCCTCCAGCCCATCCACACGCGGGTCAACCCGACCCGAGGTCACAACCCGGTGCGTGTGGCGGGTTGTCATCTACCCGCTGCTCACCTTGGAAGCTACAGCGGCGGCGCGACGAGGCGGGGCGTGCGAGCGAGAGCGGCTTGTGGTCGCTGCTGCAGGCGGTTGCTGGCGGCGGGAACGGTGGCTTCTGGTAGCGGCGTCGGTGTGGCCTGCAGATCGCGATGCAGCAGGGCGGCAACTCAGGCGGCAGCGACGGTTGCGTCTGGTGGAGATGCGATTTGCTGCAGCTTCGACGACAAGAGAGGAAGCGGCGCGGTGGTGTTGCAGCGACGGCGCGAAAAGCGGTGCGAGGAGGGAGGAGGGTGAGGCGACGGCGGTGGAGGGTGGTGCACAGGCGGCGGCAGCCCCCTTCCTCTTTTCTTTTCCTTTTTTTTTTCTATTTCTTTTCTTTTCTGGTTTCTTTCTTTTTTTTTCTAGTTGGTTTAGTGGTTGATGTTTGTGCGGTTTTGCAGGTATAAGGAAATGGGTTGCAGGCAGTGAGTTTTTGCAGAGTGACGATGAAAGAACTGGGTGATGAGTTTTTGCAGGCAGAGGAAAATATGGAAATAAAACACGCAGTCACAGGCATCACAGGGGAGACAGAGCTTCACATGCTCACAGGAAAAAAGCGGCTGCATAATTTCAATTATGCAGTCGTGTCCCGTCCGGACTAGAAAATAACTAATACACCCACTTAATTATTTTCCGGTGTGATTTTTCTGAGGATTCCGGGACCCGAAAAATACCAACTTTGGTCCATAAAATCCACGGAAAAATCTCGAGCGCGGGAAAAGACTCGGTTTCGAAAAACGACGCTCGATTTACCTTGAATTAATTACCCATGATTAAATTCAAAAGTAAATCACTGTATAACGACTTTTACAGTCCCGGTAAAAATCCAATTTTTTACCCGGGCTGTTACAATTTGGATGATTCAAAACTAGTAACTGCATTATATTCGTCAAACTAGGAAAATGCTTTTATTAGGTATAAATTAAAATCTGGATAACAATCTAATTAAAATTCTCCTTTAAATTTCAAATTAATTTATAACCAAAAATATTCCTACCATGACATATATGTCATGTTCTCACCTTCCATAGGGGAGACTTGAAAAAGAATTGAAATTGAGAACGTTACAAATATGATGTGGGACAAAATTTAGATTAAGAAAATATTTATTACGTTCCAACTTTTAGTTAGTCTATTTTGGATGGTTGTGCAACTACCTAATATGTTTATGAGCCTCAACTTAGAAAAATGCCTTTATTAGGTAAGGTTAGATTGTCATATTTCTGCTTTGCCACAAAATGTGGATAAGAACCTCATCAAGAAATTTTGTCTTATCGAAATAACTTATATACCAAAAATGGTTTAGGGAAAAAAATTAATTTGTTACTATAAAACGTAGCATAAATCACAACCGTCCACTTTTCCAATTTCAAGTCAATCATATTATATTCGTTTTGTAATCATACAATCATGCCACATATAAATAATAACAAAGTCTTAATATCTCTAGCATTATTCATTCACAATAGTTTAGTGAACAATACCCACTTCCCAAGTCTTCTTTGCATCCATTTCAGCAAACTACTTGGTAAGTTTTGAGAAAAAAACCCATAACTCCACATTTTTTACTTGGATACTAGATGAGCATACTTGTCTAATTTTTCTTATTATAATTTTTAATTTGTGATTGTTATTTTTTATCACTTTCTTTAATTACTGTCATTTTATTCAATATATATCTTCAATTATATACCCAAACAAAAGTTTAAGAAGCATTTTTTTTCTTAATGAATAGTTCAAGAAGTAATTGATTAGTCATATCTCCTTCTTAAGGTGGTCTGGCTTATTCTGGATGAGTACTATTTTTACTCCTTGAATGATATTTCAAATACATAAATTATATTTTTGTTCTTGTAATGTGTTTTTCTTTACAAGATGAGGTAGATATTCGTTTGTCCAATCTTTATTTATACTCAGTAATTTTTTTATTGATTTGTTAGATCTTATATATATTATTTTCATTAATTTTTACCCTTTATGTAATTCCCTAAATAATCAAAAATAGATAAATTTTATTCCTGGAATCTGGAAAATGAAATATTCACCTACATTGTCTTACTCTTAACACTAATTATTTATTCCTCATTATTTTTCTTCGCGCAGGATACGATACAATTATGAGTTTAGAAAATATTCTAATAATTCTCTGCATATTATGCCTACTAAGTTGTGAAGGAATTGAAAGTAGGAGGTTATTTGAAGATGAGAACTTGGCTTACCAGAGGGAAATCAAACATCGCAATAAGCCATCTAAGACAACAATTCAGGTTAGTTATGCATTTATCATAAAAGCAATAATTTTGATGGATATAAATGTAACCGTCATATATAGAATCCTAAATCCTAAATTTTTTTGGGTACGGATTGATATCTATGCTTCTATGGAAAAGAGAATGTAAGACATATGTATATGTTTTTTTGAAAGAAAAAACATGTGTGTATAATACAAACACAAAGATCTATATAAAATTATGCCAAAAAAATAAACTAAATAGTTATTATTTATATTACCAGACAAAATATGGAGAGACATATCACTGTGTGGATTTCTTCGAGCAACCTGCATTCGATCATCCAGCCATGAAGAATCATAATTATAATAAATCTGATATATTCCAGGTATATTTATAACTTGTGTTTCTTTTTTATATAAATTTATAGCTTGTGTTTTATTTAGGAAAGATAGTGCAACTTTTCTTGTTAACCGTTTTTTTCTTTTTTCTACACTCTATTTGCAGATGCAAAAATTATTACGTGGGAAGGATACTGATAGAAATTATTCATCAAAAACATTTTCAAACAATATATGGCTTAATGGGCACGGATGTCCTCTTGGTACTATCCCAATAAAGAAAGTAAAAAAAGAAGATATTATTAGGTCTAAGCTAGTCTCAAGATCACATCATTCAGGATATAGCCCTCAATCTAAAAACGATCCTGGTCTCCATGTAAGTTTTTTTCTTTATTACAAATTATATAGTTAAAATATCATATTTTATATAATTAATCGTGATATTGTGAATATTTATATACAAGGAGTTAATTTTACCAATAAAAATTGGTGTACCTAAATTACCTCAAGTATAATATTTAGAACAGAAAAAGAAATATTTGAAAATATAAATTCTGAAAGGAGAAAGAAAGGAAAGAATAATATGTAGCTTATTTCTTAACCTATTGATTTATTTTGTTTGCAGTATGCTAAAGTTCGCACAAACGACATAGGCAGTCAATATAATGGAGCACATATGTTTGCAAGTGTATATAATCCAATAGTGCAGAATAGCCAAGCAAGTTATAGTCGCATGAAGATCCAAAAAGGCATGGACAGTATAGAAGTTGGTTGGACGGTAAATTGACTTATTAACTACAAAAGTTGGTTTATTGTTCAATCCTAATGCTATAAAGAAGTAGGGGACAATAAAAATATGAAATTGTTTTTCATGATAAGTAAAAATTTTGTTTAATTTTGCATGATCATATAAAACACATAATTTGTAAATATGAAATATATTAGTTTAAGAAAATAAATAGAAACTATCTCAAATGAACCTAAGTTATGGATGCTATTAAATGAAAAGATATTTATGTACAAAATTATCAAAATGTTTCATTAGATGATTTGTTTTATATCTTTCTAATATTTTCATGCTATTCTAATTTATATATTACAGGTCAACCCACCTCTTTACAATGACAATCGAACTCGAATTTATATATATACAAATGTAAGTTATTTGCTAATATTTAACTGTGAAGCAAAAAAGAAATCCTTAATTTTAAATGATCAGAGCATTCCTTGTAACTTATTCTAGCTATTGTTTATTATTGTGTGTAGGGAGTCAATGTTCATTGCTTCAATTTACTATGTCCTGGATTTGTATATGTCGATCCAGCAGTACCTCTTGATTATGTTTATGATGAGGTCTCCAAAGTAGGGGGACCGACTTTTGGAACATACTTTTTCATTCACAGAGTAAGTCATTGTCAAGTTATATTAACTTCAAATAATTACACAAAGTTGTAACATGTATTTCAATAACAAAGATAAGATAATTCATATGTTTTAGTAATAGTCTTTTATGTTTTCACATTGGTCACAGTCTGCACAAAACAAAAGGTGGAATCTTGAAATTGGAGACGAAGGTATTATTGGATGGTGGCCTGATGCAATATTCAACGATTTGGCTGGCATGGCGGATTATGTAGATTGGGGAGGACAAGTCTTCACTCCTACTAATATTCCTAGTCCACCGATGGGCTCTGGTAATGCAAAGCTTTATGAAGATACAAAGAAAGATGCATACTGTGGACAAATTACTATTCTTGATGAAAATAGTCGTGAGCAACATCTTAAAACTAAGGCGATGCTAGACGTCATACAATATGATGTGATAGATGAAGGAAATGTTGGAGGCCCACTTCAACACTTAGTACTCTTTGGAGGTGCGGGAGGTCACATAGGAAATTGATATTATGTGAGATTTGAATATCAATATAAGTAAATAAAGAAGTTCTACAACATCATTATAGTGCCATTTAATTTTTTTTATTTTAGATTAGTTTAACTGTAAGAATATTAACATGCCTAGACCCCCTAAAGATTGGTGCCCGGATCCCTAAAATGCGGTGTTTCATAAACTCGAACTCAAAATGTTTTTGTTAAATTAGAACTTAATTTAACAATTAAAACTCATTTTTCTTCATTTGCAAATTGTTAACATTTTCAAACACTAGAATGCAAGAAAGTTAAGGAAATTGGCAATGGCTATTGAATAACGGGTCACAAATCGGGCGTTCCTCACAATGTTTCTCTTTTGCTCAAGTTCAAAATTGTTAGAACTAAACAACCAGAAGGGAAAAATAAAGAAAAGCTGGAAAAAGCATACCATGATGGGAAAATTGATCCATATAGTCACAATGTTTCTAGTGCCTATACCCATTTCTCCTCTCCTCTTCTTCTTCTTGAAAGCAAGAAAATGTCAAAGAATTCAAAAGGACTGTCTTATACTCAAAACAGAGAAGAGAGAATGGTAGTTACGTTGTTTGCTGTTAAGGTGTCATGCTAAATGTAAACCAAGCAAATCAAATAGAACGAAGAGAAAAGGGAAGCGGCCAAGCAATTACTAGCAGAAGCAAAGCAACTAATTACAAAACAAGCCTTAGTTTTGGATAATGAATTTCAGTTGTTAGAATAATCACCGGACTTCTGTCTTAATATTTTGACATCAGATGCGCTAGGCTCTACTGTCACACATGAATTCATGTAACTATAGATTCCTTTTTTACCAAAAAAAAAAAAACAACTAATTACAAGGTGGGGGACAGTGGATGGATATTCATATCATTACCTGAGGAGAATTGGGACAGGTTGTTCAACAGAAAAATAGGCATGCACATGATTCATGATGGGAGTGGTTTTCTTTCTTCACCAGGCAAGCTAACTCGCTTCCTAGGGAAAAAAAAACACTCATTTATTACTATCATTCTGCTACCTTGCTCTTATTTTCCATGCGTTTCTTACAACAGTTTCTAAAACCGAGTTGCTCTCTAGTGTAGCTTTCTTGATGCTAAGGATGTCCGCTACAATGATAAGATGTCACCTATTATTCCCACATCCAGATGGCGAGAAGGGTCTCAGGTTTTTGTGCTCATACTTTTACTTTTTTCTTTTTAATGTCAAACTTTAGTCAATACTGCCTCCACATAAATCTAGGACTTTCTAGCCTAATCAGTCCTAGCAGTTTGTAGTTTTCCTGAGTTCACTGGTATGTTAAACACATGAGTAAGCTACTTTTGATGTTGCATCTGATCAATGCTTCACTGGTTGTAAACTGAAGAATTAAAAATACACTAATGTAACCAAAATTTGTAGTTAGACTTATCAGTTTTGTCCATGATCGAACAAACCCAAGTGCCTGTTACACCTACGTTTACAGAACATTATTCTTTCACTCTTGAAATCTTTTATTAACATGCTTGCTGAAAATAATTTTTGCACCTAGGCCCATACATCCAGTTTCTATATCAGCTTGTGATCATTTAAATTTTAATATATTTGAAATTTTGTTACAAAACTAGGACCTCAGTGTATTATATTTGAAATTTTGTTATAACTAGGACCTGGGTGTATTATTAAAAATTTTCCAAATTTAGTGTAGAATTCAAAATTTTTAAATTATTCGGGATCGGTGCTCACCCGTAATCTCAGGGAGAGTATATATAGGAAGGAACTCCATTTCATGTAACAACGAGAGCAATTGTCAAATTGTCCAAATAAGTATTAAAATTTAAACTTTCACTAATCCTCATCCTTCTTTCTTTCTCGATATATTTACTAGGTTTTCCTTCTCTAGTTGCTTCAAATCCTCGACAAGCAAAAAATATAACATTATTGAGTGAAAGTTTGAAAATTATACAAATAAAATTGAGGTGTTGTTGTTTCGCTATCACAATTTCTGTTTGAACTGGATAGAGATTCTAAAAATTTTAGAATCCCAAAATTCCAAAATTATTAATTAAAAATGACGTCGTTTTAATTTACAACTTTGAAGATATGACATACTAAATTTGCAATTGAATGCTTTTTTTTTTACACTTTAGTATTAGTTTATTCTATTAATTCATTTCAAGATAAAATTAGAAAATAGATAGTTCAAAAATTTTTAGATTATGTAATTTTGTAAGTGGATTAAATAAAATGTACCAAATTCGGGATGATTGGAACTATCCCGAATTATCCAAATTAAAATTCAGGAATTTGGAATTCTGGATATTAGAATTTGGAATTTAGTATGTGTGAACACCCGAATTTGACCATCCATATTTTATTAATTTGAACTTTTGATATGTTTTAATCAAATGTTAATGAGATGATTTAATTTTAGGCTTAGAATGTATTTAGAGTTTTACTTAATAGAATATGGACACCCATATGAGTTTTAGCCAATAGGAAAACATTTCTTGCAGTCCACTTTGGCTCTGATTTTTGTGGAAAATCAGAATTAAAGTTACATTTTTTTTAAATGTGAGTTTATGGTAAAAAGGTGTGGAATTTAAGTTGATTTGGGTGTTTTAATATTAATTGGAGTGATTTGGAGGAGTAGCCTGTTCGCTCAAAATACTGCAAGTGTACAGCACACTGTAGAGTACAAGGTCGATTCACAGGGACTGCGGTAAACAATATTGGCCTTAGTGATCAGTCGATTGGACTAATAAACAAACAAATAAAAGTACAAGATATGATTTGTGAATTATAAATCAACTATAAAATAAATTGCAGAAGGTAATAAATATCGTTTAGAGAGAATCAAGGGATGGAAGCGTAGATTATCTGGGGTTCACTACTACCTCTCGATCAATCAACAATCCAGATTCTTAGTAAATTGCTTCGACTACCTTGAAGGGCTACTCGACCTATATCAACAACAACCCGCTCTCGCCAGTATTATAATCCTGCCCTAATCTACTTTTATTTGCTCTAGCAAGTATAAAACTATCCTAGGGCGCAGTAATGCCGTGTTGGGCGTTGTTTCCTCAATTAATCTAAAGATACCTCTCGGCCAACCAGTAGATTAAAGGTCTATTATAGATAGATCAGAGAACCTAATTTCACCTCTCGGTTCTTCACTCGGTTATCTAGAATAGCACTAAAGGGTGATCAAGCCGATAACGTTGTGAAGCACGTTGTAACAAACCATGGAAGAACAAAACTGAAAATACCAAATCTTAATTATTAATCAAATAAAAAGATAGTAGTTACATCCCATAAACCTAGATAAAGAGTTTAGTTCATAAAGGAACAAATAAAAAACTAATAAAAGTATGCGACATGATGTAATCTAAAAACCTAAAAGGACGACTAAGCTCTTCAACTTTCTTTTGCTGAAAACTCTCTAGACTTCTGCTCTGGAAAGTGATTTTGCCGAAGGAGCAAAAGATGTCTTCTAGGATTTTGACCTTTCTATTTATAAGACAAAGTCTCCATGCAAAACCTTAATTCTTGATCAATAAGTTTCCTTCACAAATCCAAACAGCTAGATTTCCTTCCTTTTACAAAGTGTCCACGTGCATCCCTCTTTAAACTCCTAGAAGATAGGAACGCTCCTCCTCTACAAGATAAGACTTGACACACAGCATGCTGTAGGGAACAGGGCTCTGCACAGCATGCCATCAGATTTGGGCCAAACTCACCAATTCTTCCGAGAAAATGTATAGAATGCACCTGAGAAAAATTCGAAATAAGAAATAGAGTATTTCTTTGCAAAAGTAGTTAAATTGCTACCTAGATACAAGTATGGATGGTAAATGATGGCCAAAGGCATATAAATTATGCTCTAGAATATGTTTAATTTCATGCTCATCACAGCCATCAAGAAAGGAGTATATTCTGGTTTGGTAATCTTTGATTTATGCGGAAAGATCAAATCAAACCGGAATTGATGAGAATTAGGAGCTAAAAAAGGCAAGGACACGTAACAGTAATAAGGCGGTCATCTCGTGATGACTGCCAAGCCCGGCGGTCATATAAGGGAAGACCGCCAGTGCCGACGGTCAGTCGACAGGATTGCCCGGAAGTGGTTGGGCCTCCTTCAATGACATGAATCATTCCCCTACTACCTCTATTGTTGGTTCTCGGTTCCTCTTGGGACATCTCCCATATCCTCTACATTCCGTTGCACCTCTGCCATGAATTCTTTCACGTGCCCTTCCCTTATCAACCTCTCAATCTCCTTTCTTAAATGGAAGAATCAGTCGGTATCGTGCCCAAAATTCCTATGAAATTGGCAATATGGCGCACCACTGTCGGGCTTTGACGGGTTCACCATTGGCTGCGGCCACTTAGTCTCCTTTTTGTGCTCCTTGGTCATCATAATCAGGATTTGTCCCCTTGTTGCATTCAATGGCTTGAACTTGAAAGGTTCAGCCTTATCCTTCCAACTCTTATTTTTGGGTTCTGACCTATCTAGTTCCCTCCTTTTCTTCCCGCTACTTCTTGAGGGTTCCTAACGCTTCTAGGAACGTTTGGACTAGTACTCATCATCCTAGTGAATGTACTTCTCAGCCTTAGCTATTAATTATGCCATGTCCTCTGGTGGTTTCCTTGCCAAAGAATTTATGAAGTCCCTCATAAGATACCCTCTACTTGATGGCCTCCAGGACTATGCCTATATTGCAATTTTTTACCTGCATCGTCTCCTTGTTGAATCTCGTTTTGTATGCTCTTAAGGTTTCTGCCTCATTTTTTTGGCTAGGAAAAGGTAGGCCGACTCCCTCTTGGGAAGTGCACTTGCCCGGAACCTATCCACCAGCTTTGTTGACAAGTCCTAGAAAGAGGTGATAGAACCCTTTGATAGGCTAGAGTACCAGTCCTCAACATTACCCAGAGCGAAAGGGCCAACATCCTACTAAGGAAATTATCATCGGTGGTTTAAGCCCCTGCTATTATCTTGACATGCACCACATGCCTCTTTCCCACTCATATAAGTCCAAGACCGACATCTTGAACTCTTTTGGAAGAGACCTGATAGTTAGGGCTGGGGTTAGGGGGTTGACACTTTTTCCGTCGCCCTTGGAGATTGCTTCTTCTTTTTTTTTTTTGATACTAGAAGAGTATCCCCGTCAACACGGGACTAATCTCTCCCGGGCTTCGATCGGCACTTGTTAAGGTAGAGACCCTACCAACTGTGCATGCTCCATTCACATCACCAGGACTATGATTTTGGAGATTGCTTCTTTTGGCTAGGGTTTTGGAGCTCCAACTACTGTGCATTCGTCTGCCCTCTTCTTGCCAAAAGACCTTCTTTGTGACTCCCGGGGTCTATGAGGTCGGGAAGTGGACGCCGGTGCCGGAATGAGCATGGATAAAGAGCGGCTTCCAGCGGGCTTCTAGACAGAGGGGCACAGGAATGAACCGAATCCAAACCGGAATAGGAAAGATCTTGAGACTATGTAGGGATGGGGCTGCACAGTTGGGGCGACTTCGTAATTATACGGTTATAGCTCAAATGAAGTGATTTCGAGGTTGTACATATATGGGACTGTACAATTGAGAATAACTTAAACGGTTTGATGGGTACTAGCTATATGGCGCACCACTGTCGGGCTTTGACGGGTTCACCATTGGCTGCGGCCACTTAGTCTCCTTTTTTGTGCTCCTTGGTCAAAAACGTGCGAGTGAGGACAAAGCATGTTGGAAAGGTCCCGTGTTGGTCTGTAGTGACAGTCGACGTGAGGACAAAGCATGTTGGAAAGGTCCCGTGTTGGTCTGTAGTGACAGTCGACAAGCCGGGACGTTACATTCTTGGCTAGATCTGCCTCATCTTCCTCCGTTTCGCCCTCCAAAAAGTTCACCACCTGCTTCTGCTTACTAATTAGGGTTGATCTGACCATGTTTTTAACTCACTACTCCTCCGTTCGCCTTTCATTCATACTTTGTATGTCCGTCAGCTAGAGGTGGGAAAATGGGTTGGGTACCCAATAAGTTACCCATTTATACCCATCATGAATGGGTATTTTGGATATAAATGGGTAAGTGTAAAATTATTTAGGTCTAATGAATAAAATATACCCATTTAACCATAAGTGTTTGTTGGTAGGGTAATAGATATCCATGATACTCAAAGATTAATAATCTAATTCAATCTAGCTATGAGGGCCTATTTGGGCCAAATTGGACTCGAATAGGCCCATCTTTGTGGGCCCATCTCAGTCCACCCCTCGAGCCTAATTGGGCTCCGAGCGGGCCCGAATTAGGCCATCTCATATGGGCCTAATTGGGCCCTATGTGGGCCAGGTTTGCCCATGTGGGCCTTATGAGCCGGGTTAAGCCCGACCAAGTCTATCCCGTTCGTGTTTAATTTGGCTTATATGGGTTGTCTCAGGTTGGTATGAGCTAGGTCGGATTAGTATTTATAAGGTTAAAAATATTAAAATACAAATTTTAAAAAATTAATATTAAAATTAGATGGACAGAATATGAACTCTATTAAAGGGTCAAAATGAATATGATCATCCATTTGAATATTTTTGAATATTTTTTATGGGTCATAAATGGATAAATAGATATAAATGGATATGAACCGTTTATGTCTCAATCCATGGATAACCATTTTGCCACCTCTACCTCCAGCGCACCCTGCAACCGCGCCTCAAACGCATCTAAGTCTGTATCCTGCAAGTACGACCGACCTTCTTCCCTCATCTGGGTTTCTCTCCATTGGTCCAAAGTGGAGAAGTCGAAGGGAGATGGCATGGCATCTGGAAATTGCTCTTCTCTCGAAGCGTCAACCTACAGAAACTTTCGCTTAGCACTCATCACGGTGGCGTTAGTATTTTACACTAGGTATTTTTAAAAAAATAGGATTTAGTTTTTTTTCCTACCCCGTAAGACAACACCACTGATATTACAATAGGTATTTTTTAAAAAATAGGGTTTTCATTACAAGAAATAGGGTTCCTTTCTATACTCTCCCCCCTGAGATTGATCTAAGGGCTGATATTAGCCGATACAAAGTTTAATCCCTTTCTCTATGTTTATGTTTCTACCTAAGACCCGTGCTTAGCTGTCCTCCTGAGTTTTCGTTACCTTCTTCTACCTTCCTGGGTGTGGGCTTTGTCCTTCCCACTTTTTGTCTGGGCCTCCTTTCCTAGCCTTCTGGCCGATCCTTTAATTATATTTTTGGGCTTCCCTATGAATCTACAACAGACATAAACTGTGCTTTTTATTTATACAGAATAATTAAGCCGCACACAAATACAGACTTCATACTACTTATAAATGCACATGCAAACCGGACACACACCATGGCGCTTGGCCATCAAACGCTCGATGCATGCTGGGTGAAACTCATGCTTGCAAGGCAGAACTAGAACATCCGCGCCCTCCTCGTACTCGTCCAGGCATATTGTGCACTCATCCGTGATAAATTCCCCGCCATTTCCTCTGTGAAAAGGAACACGAGGGAAACCTTGGATCGAGGAAATGGCAGTTTTAGGTTAACGACGCAAGACCCGCAGCCAGATATAAAAGATATAAAGT
Organism: Turnera subulata; assembly: GCA_028386065.3. Taxonomy (NCBI): domain Eukaryota; kingdom Viridiplantae; phylum Streptophyta; class Magnoliopsida; order Malpighiales; family Passifloraceae; genus Turnera; species Turnera subulata. The sequence goes on along the minus strand of JAKUCV010000636.1, from coordinate 127,402 downwards.
GCCAGTGAAACAACGAGAACCAAGCCCAGCAAAGCCAGTACCACATAGGTACTGGCTTCTTCCCCTTCCCAATTGCCTGGGGCCTTAATGCTACGGCTCATGTCAAACTACAGAGGATCAAATAGAATATGTTTTAGAGAAAGGAAAGAAAAGAATCAATATATATACCCTGGATCGAGATTGGAAAGAAGAATGTTTAGCTTAGAAAGAAGATCAAATTTGAGGTTTCAGACTGTACAGCTTTGAGAAGCAAATGCCAGGGGATGGGTGGTTGTGTGATTTGTCCCTGCAGCGCAAGCCCGTTATATAGAGGAAATGGCTTGCGTGTGAAAGCCACCCAGTGTAAGACAGTTCAGAATACGTAGCCTAAGGATCAAAATGCCTAATCCTATTCTTCTACATCAAAACCCAAATGGGAAAAAAGCTTAACTTCTAATCTAAGTCTTTTGCATGTAATAGCATCGAGTGCAAAAGATAAAACAGGACGCCATTCCAGACCAAGCAAAAGGAAACATAAATTGGACCATATATGCACTGACATGACTAAAACAGAAAGGTTTCACAAAATCAAACTGCAGGGAGAGAGAAAAGAGAGGATAACATGCATTGGCAGAGATTTTCTTCTATGGTTGCTTTTCTTACCTCAAACCAGAGAGACTCTATGCCCAGAACCATTGCTTGTCACAATAAACCTACGAGAGAAGTCAGAAAAGTGAGACAAAATCTATTTACAACCTACAGAATGAAAAAACGAATGTACAACATATCAGGAGAAATGGAATCCCCCCTCCATGAGGAAGAGACAATTTCATCCAACTTAATGAGAAACAGAAGAGTTATCATCATTCGATAAGCAGATGAAATGGCAGCCTAATTACAAGAATCTCTAGCAAATCTCCTAAAACGGTGGAGACCTAGAGGAAAGAAATTTCATATCAAGTCCCCACACAAAATGAAGCGCTCAGTGAGAGGAAAACACATCCACCGGCGACCCCCCAACCAATTAGGAATAACCCACCAATTTCAGTATAAAGGACAGAACACGAAAGGACAATCAAACAAATCTCCTCTCTTTTGTACTGTTTTCTCTATTTTCTTTACACTTGGAAGTTAATTAGTTCTTTTCTTCTTTTTTTTTTTGTATCTCTACTACTAGCACCGACACCCACCTATTGATTCCAGTAAAGGAAAGCTAAATATTGTAAGTAATATTATAAGCTTTGTCACCTTGAAGGAGGAGGATTCCCAGTTTGGCCTTTTGTTTTCTTTTGGTTTGCTGATATTCCCATATATTCTGATAGTCCAGAAGCTCTAATCCATGTTTCTGTTTTGTTTTTGAGGAATTGATGATTCATTTTCATTTGTTACTGATTGCAGGAACTTCAAGAGCAGCATAATTGTAATCCTGATGAACACTGCGTTCCAACGTTGCTTTCGGTGAGCAATTTTGTGGTTGTTGGTTTGTTGTTTTGGAATCTGTGCTGCTGCATACTTGCTTGCTTTTATAATTTTAACCTCTTCCTCTACACAAGCTTCCTCACATGATTTGTGTTTCAACATCACTAATCCTGACTCCTTACTGAGAATTCATTGCTTCTGTTATTCGTTATTGGATGAGTGATCTGGAAGGTGAACTTGAAAGAAGAACCATGACCTATACGGTGAGGAATCTGACTGCGACGAAAATGGAGAATAAAGGATGGCATCCCATGACATTCCCCTGTGTGAATGCCAGTCCTCAAAAGATCAAGGAAATAAAGGTTACTGCTCTGCCTTTTTTCTACTAGTGTACTTGAAACATTATTAGACAAGCATGGATGGGCTTGTTATACCATATAATCCTTTCCCCTCTGAAAGGCAGAAAGGCTCAAGTCTGTTCTAATTGCACAAGACATGCTCTTTTTGGTGTCCCTATTCTTGGGAATGGCAACTGAGGGGTCAATCCTTTTCTATCTGTTACCTGTCCATTTTGCACTAACTGCTCTTGCGTTATTTTGTTGTTCCATTGTACAGGCTATCAACCATGTATACTATGAGACCAAGTTCCGGACAGAAATGTGCCGTTCAAATTCAAGTTCTGTTCCCTGCTTTTTATTCGCTAGGAAGTTCTCTAAGGGAGCTGCCATGCGCCTTTTGAGTGAGGGGGTGGTTCGTCCCTTTGATGCCTCTACATTACTAACGACAAACCCATGATAATGGACAGTTTTAAGCGTGACTATATAACCATTTCAGACAGAATACAGTCAGTGCAGCACCCAAATCTCCGCATTGGACAACGGTTACATACATAGGATAGAAGATGCTATAAGGTTAGTATATTGAAGCAACATCGGCTGTTCTACAAATTGCAAAAAGGTTGAAGTAAATGAGTGAAGTAGGGTGTATATTTTTTTATACCAGCATTACGTACGACGACTCCCTGCAGTTCGCAAGTGGCGGCTGGCTTAGAAATTATGTTCCCCGCAGTCTAATCTTTAACATCCTCGATTGTCTGTGGCATCCACTGATGTAAAGAGTAGGAATTATCCAGAGTTCTGTCAATTTTGAAACAGACTTTATTCATCATCTTCTATCAGTTTTGGAACAACTGTAGTAATCTTACATGCTAAAGAATAGGAACTACTAGTAAGTTGCCCGCGCTTCGCTGCGGGTCTCAAAATATGTCCAAAATGTTGTCATCGTGCTATATTAAAGAGCCTAACTCTTGCTATATTCGTTCAAAAAAAAAACTCTTGCTATATTAAAGAGCCTAACTCTTTTGAAAGCAAGGATATATACAACTAAAAAGGCTAGCATATCATCTTAAAAAATCAATTGCCATCTCTGTTTGTTCTTTTTCTTTCCATCGGCTTCCAAGTGGAGAGTTTTTAAACTTTCAAAATTCCATGACTTTAGAATACTATCATCCCCACCTCTTGTTTTGAAATAGAATATGAGAGGATGCGCCATGTCCTGTATGTATCTTACTGTTTGTAATGTCACGGGCCGGGAGTTTGGCGAGCGGCGTGACATGTAATATTACCAAGCTTCCAATGCTTCACCTTCATGAAAGAATGAATTTGCAAGCAATTCAATTAAAAACATATAGGCAATAGTTAATGGAGACAATCAGACAAAATCCAACAGCATCATCTCTAATCTTGGCCAGCTCATCATTTATCTTCTTAATTTTCTTTCCCATATATGGAATGGGGTTGGAGGAGCCAGAGAAGGCCTACGTCTCTCGGTTTAGTATTTGAATATGGCCTTTGGTCCCCATTTACCAAAAGAAATTGTGATGTATATATACAGATCAAAGATTTTTTTTTTTCCTTTGATTCTCTTTGTTAGCCTCTTTTTTCCCGTCTTTCGAGACTTAATTGGATCTTTTCTATTTTATATATGAAAGGACACAGAGTTTTATCTTATGTTGTGACTATAAGATTAATTCTTACCAAATTGCGCCCTCTAATTTTAAAATGGAAAAATTTGTAAAGAATTAATAGAAGAAAGAATCACAGAGATACTTACATGGAAGGATACTAATAATTCACCCCTATAAAGACTTCTCTACAACGCAAGAGTTCTAGATAAAATAAATAAGAAAGCGATGAGAAAGAAATCAGGAGGAGCATGAGGGGAAATCTAAAGGTCAGAAAAACGTAAAAAAGGTAGAGAATATTTTTGTAGTCAGAAAAACGTGTATGCCACCTGTATCATACATTGCATGCATCTAATACATAACAAAACAATCGTGGCAAGAACGTTCAATCTTATTGAAAAGCTTCCTAACATTTTAAAGGCATGGTAATAAGCAAATGTATTAATGGAAAAAAAAAAATAGCAACAGCAATAGAATCCCACACATTCATTGGCTTATCAACCGAGTGAACAATATAAAGCAGAAGACATATTCCAACCAAGAACACCTGAAAAATTCACAGAACCCAAATGAGAAACCGAAAATTACTCCACAAAGTAACATAATTTAAACTTCTTTCGCTATACAAAGCTTGTTAGTTCAATTCATCAAAGCCCGTCTATATGTCAAAGTTAGATTGATCTAGCTAACCCGAATTAACACCACCCCAACGAAGCAGAGTTCATTACCTGTTGAGAGAGGTAAACAGAGAGTATTTTCCATACTGAGAACGCATATCGTTGAACCGCCAATCTTCTCTGGCAGCCCATTGCCAAACCCAAGTCATTGTCATTGTCAAATCCCAAACCCAAGTCATTGCCATTACGATCCTTGACCTCCATAACGTATATTGCGCCAAAAGGTGCTTTCATAGCAGTACCCAAGCATTACTGGTATCACGGTCCAGTACAAATCGATCATCTACAAATACACACACACAAAAGAAACAGTAAATCAACCAAAGAGCACATTGACGTTGAGGAAGAACAGGAGGCCGAACAGGAGGAGAGGATGGTTAGCGCACCACATCCACAATGGAGAGAGAGGAGTGACATTACTGATGCTGGTATTGTAATGGTTAAGAGATGTGAGGAAGAAGAGGATTGGGAGGGAGAGGAACTAAGAAGGCAACCACGGCTCTTTTTAGATTACGGCTCATAGTGGTGGGTGTGTGCTTCTTTAAGATTTGCTGTTAGTTCCTGGATTCTTATTGTCGCGCATGCCAGCCACGTATTACACATTTTTTTTTTAGCGCCACATAAAAAAGTGCATAAAAAAGCACGGCGTTGGTGTATAGTTTGTGTAGTCTAAGGGGTTAATGGTATAATTGGTACCCAAACTCTTTCAAATTCATCAATTGTATACTCCGACTTTTTTTTCCGTCAATTATATACCTGTACTTTTTAAATTTGGTCAATCGTATATCCCGGGCAGCATTTTGATGACGTGGCATGCTGCCCGCCAATAACTTGTTTTAGTTTTCCCCCTACATTTCAAATTTAATCATGTAGGTCCATTAAAATTACACAATTAAGTCCTCAAATTTTTATTTTATTCAATCAAATCCTTTTTTTAGAACAATAATACTTTAGTTTAAATTTTTAGTGTTATGCATAATTATTACTTGTGCGATATTTAATTTTATAATTCTATCTAATATACAATTAATTTTAATTAATTACTAAATTATAATTTTTTTTGAAAAAAAATTACTAAATTATAATTAATCACAAAAGGAAATAAAAAATCAATACTCTTGTAAATAGTCTCTTACAATAATAATAATAATTACTATAATTATAATAATTTACTGTATGTAGTTAGTTACATCAAATTTAATAATGTTCATATACAATTTAATAATAAAAATTTATTATTTTTGTTCACCTTAAAATATTTCCTTGATACATGGCAAGTGGGACCAATTTTTCATTATTTTTTGAATTTTAAATTTTTATATTGTTAAAACTAATAAAGTGAAATATATTCTTGATATATTGAATCATTCATAAGTAATTACAATTAAGTAATATAATTGAATGATTCTTATGACTATGTACTATATACACATTAAATATAACTAGCTATGTATTACAAAATTTATCATAACAAAATTATTATATGATAATTATTTTAATAGAAATATTATTATGCACTAAAAATAATTTAGGAATCAAATATTGTGTAATTAATAGTTACATATAATATTAAGGATTAACTCTAAATAATAAAAAATATATGTACTAAATTGTGTACCAATATAGGACTTATATGATTAATTTAGAAAATCAGGGACTAAATTGCAACCTATCATTAACGGGCAGCATGCCATGTCATCAAAGTCCCGCTGAGGTATACGATTGATGCAAACTCACAAAGTTCGGGTACATAATTGACGAAAAAAATAGTCGGGGTATACAATTGACGAATTTGAACTACTAGGGGCACCAAATATACTATTAACACTAGTCTAAGAAGGATAACTCACCTTATTAATTGTTTTGCTCTCTAAATTTTTGGCAGCTGTCAACAGTTCTTTTTTTTATACATGCAGCTGTCACAATTTGTTTGTAGATAAAAAAAATAATTAGACGACAAAAATAACAATAATTAAACAAAATAAGGATAAATTTGTCAAATCAATTTTTTTTAGACAAATTGGTCATTTCACTTCATATGACCGTTCCCTATTTTAGTATATATAGATAATTTGGAGTCCTACATCTTAATTTAGCATCCTCGTCAAGGCTACTTGCTCCCTCTCGTTGTTTGTGGCATGCATCTACTGATGTAAAGGATAGGAACCGTTCAAAGGTGTACGTAGGTATACCTTCAATTTTGGATTTATTAATCTTAAATGCCACGAAAGCAATCAATCATCAATCGAGTTGTATTGTTTATTTTAGCTGTCTGGTAATAACCTTTGTCGTACAGTATTGTTAACTGATATGTCACAGCTATTATCTTATCTCCACTATAGAGAATGCTGATCCATAGTGATAATTATAGAGTTATACTACAGATCTGTAACCTGAGTCCTGTAGTATGTAACGCCATGTAAAGCGCAGAATATTATGCAGAAAGCATCTACTTATCCAGATATTCTTTCATATTTGATCCAATTTAAACAAACTTTCTGTTGACCTTGGAACATAGGCTGTCACCGTATTGCTGAGAGCATGCTTTTGATTATTCACAAGATTTCTTTTTTCTTTTTTCTTTTTGATTGGACACAAATTTAGCAACACCATACCTTGAAACACTTTCATGTACTTTTATATATACTAGTTTTTTCTGCACGTGCGATGCACGTGGTATAGAATTATATTTTTAAAAATCACATGGTATAGCATTAATCAATATTGTTGGGTTAAGGTAATTAACATATGCATTAGTAATTAATTAATTAGCCAATTAGTACTAATTAATATTTTAGTCTAATTACCTAACCATGAGCTTAATTGATTTTGATTAATGACAAACTAAGTTTATGAATATTTGAATCTATAATCCAAACCCTTGAATTAAATAATAAAATCAGATTTTTTAAGGTTTGAGGTTATTGGGATTGGGATGTGTGCTAGTGGTATTATTTTATTGGGTTTAGACTCTTTCATGCCCGTGGACCACTTTGGTTTTCTTACAACTTTGAGGCAAATGTTGGATATGCTCCTAGACCCTATAAACCGGAAATCTAGCATGATTCAACTTAGAAAATATTTTTTTAGTGATCTGGGCAGAGCTTTCAAAGATTCATCTCTATTTAGCCCCGACTTGGGATCCTCAAACTTAGGTACCCAGTCAGCCTCTGCTGACTTTCTGGAAGATTGGAGCAACTTGTTGTAGACGCTCCCATGCTCTATAAACCTGGTATCTAGCTTAGTTTAACTCAGAAAATATTGGACTAAGAATTTGGGCAGGTCTCACAACGGTTAGATTCCAATCTGAGCTTCCTAGGATCTTCAAACCTTGGAGTCTGCCAAGCTCTTGCTGACTTTCTTGTACTTTGGAGCCATCTGTTGGAGGCGCTCCTATGAGCACAAAACCCGCAAGTTTGTTTCTATCTATTCTGCAGGTGTTTGTTTAAAGGACTGTAAAGCTCTCACAATGACTCATTTTGATTCAGTCCAACCTAAGAGAATCAAACTTAGGCAGGAGCTCAGCATATACAGACCTCTTTCTGGAATTCGAAGTGATGAACGTTTTGGCGCCAATGATGCCAAATCTCGAGGTAGCAGAAAGTGACAGCTAGCCGTTGGATGATGAGGCTACCACTTCCCCCAGCCTCTATAAATTGAAGGAAGACTGAAGAACTCAAGTCAGAGCTGCTATTATGAAGTCTTGACATTATACTACTTGAGTTATACTTGCAGTTCTCCAAAAGAGCCTAAATTGAGTGCTATCTATAAGGCTAAAGTGTTGAGCTTAATTGTACATCTTCTTGACTTTGTCATGGAAGATTCCTTGCTGTGAGATCAGAAACACCTTAGTGGGAACTTGGGATTAGTTTGCTAAGGTGGGATTCAAAATACCGGGGAGGTTTGTGGTGAGTGATAGGTTTGAGCTTAGCCTAGAAAAAAGCTTGTAAAAGGTTGTGGTTGAACCCATAAAAGCCATGGTATAGTGAAGGTTAGAAATCTCAAGGTGGACTCCTTGAGTAGTGGATGTAGTCCTTAGTGGCGAACCACTCTAAATCGTTGTGCCAATCTCTCTAACCTTTCTCTCTTAAGTGCGTATTGGTGTGTGCATTAGTTCTCATAATCTGCAGATCCGAGTGCAAGAAGGATTTGGCATCAACCGTGCCAAATCAGTGATTAATCGAAAAGGTACTAATTCACCCTCGCTCTTAGCCAAATTGGGCCTACAATTGGTAGCAGAGCAAGGATCTCTGTTGTTGGATTAACCTCCAGGAGAAAAAGATCATGGCATTCGAGGGATACAACATCAACAATGCTCCATACTTCAATGGGTTGAATTTCGACCATTAGAAATTCCGCATGAAGACTTTCCTTGAAGGAAAGGACTTGGAGATGTGGCAAATTGTGAGCACTCCATATTCACGACCAGCAAGAGATATGCAATTCTGGAGTAAGGAAGAAATGAAAAAGGCGAAGCTAGATGCACAAGGTAAAAATACTCTTCTTTGTGGCATTAGCCAAGCAGAGTTTGAACGAGTGCGTTCATGCAACACCGCACATGAGATTTGGAGTCTTCTTTGTATAGCACATGAGGGCACCAATCAAGTTAAAGAATCCAATATGAATAGACTCATGAGAGATTTTGAGCTGTTCCAAATGAGAGGTGACGAGTCCATTCAAGACCTAGACACAAGGTTCACAAGTTTATGCAACAACCTTACATGTCTAGGGAAAGTGATCACAACAAAGGAGAAGGTAACCAAAATCCTTAGATCACTTCCGGCTAAATGGGAACCCAAAGTCACAGCCATTGAGGAAGCCAAAGATGTAAATATGCTTACCTACAATGAGTTCATGGGAAACCTCATTGTGCATGGCTCAAAATTTGAAGAAAAAGCCAAAAGGAAGAAAGAGCTAGCTTTCAACACACAAGAGGATGATTTTGAGAGTGATTCAGATATAGCTCTTGTCACTGGCAAAATTCTCAAGCTCCTCAAGGAAATAAATCAAAAAGGAAAAAGCTCTAGAGGAGTCAAACTTGAAGAGCCAAAGAAAGATCAACTTCTTTGTTATGGATGCAATCGCCCTGGACACATTAAAGTAGATTCCCCCTACAAAGAAAATCCAAGTTTGATGCTTCTAACGGCAAAGGAAAGAAAGCAATGGTAGCATGGGATGATCTTGACTCTGAAAGTGATTCAGATGAAGAAGAGGCTGCCAACATATGTCTCATGGAAAGAGGCAAAAATAAGGTAGCAAATTCTGACCCATCTGATTTTGAATTTGATAACATACAAGATGCATATGATGAGTTGCTTATAAGCTTTAAAAAGATGGCAAAAGAAAACATTCAACTTAAAAGGAAAATATAGGCATTAGAGTCTGAAAAGTTAGATCAACAAGCTAAAAATGATAAGTTGAATGAAGAGCTGGTTTCATGTTCATCTGGGATCGTTGATGCCAAAACAAAGCATGATGCACTAGCTGAAGCCTATAGCGAACTTGAGAAGAAAAGTAAGGCTAACCAGGAGATGTGTGATAAGGTTCAGAAAGAAAATAATAGGTTGACTAGATACTGTATATATCTAAATGATATACTGAGGAAATTTGAGTTTGGAAGTGAAGGTCTAGACATGATTCTTGGGCAGCAAAGGCACACTCTTCAAAAAGTAGGATTAGGAGCAACACATAATGTCTTTGAGAATAAGAAGACTCATAGTCACACTCAACACACTTCCAGAAGTGCCTCATCATATATAAACAAGTTCATTAAGTCTGATGAGAGCCATAAGAATCACATTACTTGTCATTATTGTAGTTGACATGGACATGGCATCAAAAGTTGCATATTTAGAAAGAAAAATTGTCCAATAAAGTTTAAGTGGGTACCTAAAGGTACCAAAACTAATCTCCAAGGACCCAAGCTTGTGTGGGTACCAAAAACCTAATTATTCTGCAGAAAAAGAGGGATCAATGGGTACTCAATGGTGGATGCTCAAGACACATGACCGGAGACCCATGTATGCTCACATCCCTCTACTCAATAGGCCGATGATCTGACATCTACGATGCCAAATCAAAAGGCAAAGTTCTGGGTATAGGTAATGTTGGTAAAGATCTTATGATTGAACATGTGCTATTAGTTGATAATCTGAAGTTCAATCTTTTAAGTATAAGAAAACTCTGTGATTGTGGTTGCGAAGTTACCTTCGATGCAATTGGATGTTCGATAACTAGCCTTGAGAATAACAACATAATCTTCAAGGGAAAAAGGATAGAATACTCTATTAATATATGTTATGTTGCTAACTTTGTGACAGAAACTCATCAGTTATGGCAAAGAAGGTTGGGACATGCACATTTGGAACTTATGTCAAACCTACTAAAGAAGGAGCTTGTAAGAGGATTTCCATCAATGAAGTTTGAAAAGAAAGGGTATGCCGAGCTTGTCAACTAGACAAACAATCCAAAAGCTCTTTCAAGCCTAAGAAAGCTCTGGCAACATCCCGACCATTGGAACTTTTACATCTTGATCTAGCAAGATTTCTTTTTTCTTTTCTTTTTTATATGTATATATATATATATATTAATTTTAAAATTTAAATAACAATAAATTCTTTCTTAACTTAAGGATATTTTTTTCATTTAAATTTAAAACATTAAATATAGGTTATATATATATTTAGTCCCTCTACTATATCGAATTGGTAAGAATGGTCTATTTATGCTAATTACGAATAATTAAGTCTCCTTACTCTTCTAAGATGATAAATTTAGTTCCGTTTAATTCATAATTAACTGGCGTGGCACTGTTTTAAGCACTTATGTGGGTCCCACATTTCAGAAAAATAAATTTTATATTATTTTCCTAACCGACATGTGAGGCCCACATTTGTCGTGTCAGTCGCGGATTAAACCAGGCGTAGGGACCAAATTTGTCAATTAAGAAAATTAAAGAGCGTAATTAATCTTAATTAGCATAAAGAGACAATTTGTATTAATTTAATATAGTAAGGGACCAATCATGTATTTAATTTAACCCGTTTTAAATCCATTTGATTGATAGTGTGGAAACTCCATAATTAAGCAGGCCCACTAAAAAAGTATATGGATCGACACTCTTGATGGCCCTGATTCTAAAATTCTAAAATTCTAAATTACGTAGAATAAAAAGTAAGTTATGTTAAATTAAGATGATTAAAATATAATACTCTTCTTGCATAACCATCATACATGGTCCGGTTTTGATTTGGATGTTAATTGAGAAAAGAGAGGAAAATTACGTTTCAGTTAGGAAATAATGATTTTTCACAAAATTAATTACTCTATAGAATAAAGAAAGTTATTTGCGCCAAGGATAATAAGATTTAATATTTGATAGAGTTTAAATTATATTTTTGTTGAGATTAATGAAACTATTGAATCATGAATAAACAATATTGCTCATGTTTTTTATAAGCACATATGTATCAAATTACACATACACTCTTTATATCACTCTCATGAAAATTGAGTGCTAATACATGCACTTTTGTCATCTTACCATACTATAAAAGTTGGGCTTGTTTACACACTGATTTTCATTGATTACTTAACTGCCATATACTATCAAAATTGGGCATCTCTGCCTCTTAATTTTTATCGATTATTTTAACAATATTGGTACGAATTTTTAGTTTATAATATATGGTTGGGATGAACCAACCTAATGAAGTATATTAGTATAATATGTAACCTAGGAGGGAAGATGGTAAGGTTTTGTTTGTTGTTTTCCTTAAAATTCTCAACTACAAGTATGAACAAAAACCACCACCCTCCAGTTTCGGCTGTGTGTCTGAGGAAGAGGAAGGGGAGAGGGCCTTGCTGGCATCTTCCACAGTCATGAGGTCCATGCCTTTGAAGACAGCCTTAGCCCATATAAGTAAGTCGTAGGAGAGCGATATTATTATGCGTTGGCGGGGATACGAGGTGAGCAGAAGGTTATTGGCCGCTGAAGTAGACATGAAAACAATGAAGGGAAGCTTAACGAAGGTGTGAAGGGGCTTAGGGATGGATTCTTGTTGTTCAAGCTTGTACATGATTGCCCCGGTGGAAGTGGCGGCACCCCAAGGGGGCCATGAACTTATTTTATAACCATATAATAAATATTTTATAAAATAAGGCTTGATTTGGTGGAGAAGTGTTGGGTTATTCCTTCATCAACTTTTTTCTTTTTATTTTGGCCACCCCGTTCGAACCAAAATGTTGTACCTGAGATTATCGGTTTGCTTTGCTTAGGCATGCATACCAGTTTCTTACCCGTGGCGAATTGTTGACTTTAGCAAGAATGACTATTACTTCTTACCGGTGTCCATCTGCGCATTGACCCCGGCGACATGCGCTTTCTAAAGGTTGAAGAAGACAAGCGTGCTTTTTTTTGTTTATAATAATTTTTTATACCAAGCCCAACCATTATAATCCACTAAGCTTTAAATAATTTAGGAAGCTCAAAAAAACCCATTTATCATGCCATAACTACTTTTATTTTGGAAGACAAAACGGTGTGTCATAAAAAGGAAAAACAAAACGAAAAGGTCTGTAAAAAAAGAAAGCGTAACGACAGTTAGGTGCTTAATAATCAATTTCTCCTTGATAAACACAAGAAAACCAAAGGGGTATTTCTCCTTGATAAACACAATATAATCAATTTCTTTTATCTACCCACCCCAACAGTCTCTCCATCAAAGTTTCCATCACAATTTTCCATCCACTTTCCTTCCATGTTTAATTTTCCATGAAGGTTTACTCCATTTACCCACTTGCCATACTAAATAGAGGTCATATTCTATTAAAATGCATAGTTTTTCAAATAAAAACATATTGGTCCTAATTTTCTTGTACAAAATTATCAAAGTTTTAATTAGAATGAGATATAACATTTCTCTAAACATACCATTACAAAATACGGGTCAAACAATTTAAATGTACCGCGAACCAAATTAATTAACGAACTGGAGAAGTATACCTCCACGTACCGAATTCTCCGGAGGTAGCGCATGATGCCTACCACGTACTGGAGTGTACGGCGAATTATGTGAGGTCCAAGGAGTGGTCTGGTTTAGTTGGGGATTTGAGGAAAACAGCAAACAAAAATCTTGGGGTGACAGTTGGTCCTCTTTGGGCTACAGTTATAGTCCTCTCGGGATGTCTCAAGAACCGTTATCCAGGTTAATCTTGTTGGTTTCTATGCTTGTATCCCCTCAGGTGATTTCTGGTATCGGTTTTTGTACTCTTGGGAGGTATTTCAGATGGAGTTGGGTCAGATTACTCCTCAGGCTGAGGTGCATGTTGGATGGTTGGGTTTGGGATGATGATAAATCTAATCTAAGGAGTATTAGTATCAAAAAAATTCTAAGGAGTATTCTGTTCGTTCAGGCTATGGTTTTGTGTGGCCTAATCCCCTGTTGCTGGCACAACCTTAACGCCCCTGCTATGGCTTGCCCTTGCCCTCTGAAAATTGAATCTTTCCTTCGGTTGGCTTGGCATGGGGGTTTGGCGACCAGGGAGCAATTTTGTGGTTGGTGGATGCTTCCTCCTGCGCTCATTAATCTACCGCAGTAGACTCTCATGTTCACCTTTTATTTCTTCAACTCGATCGGGTGTGGCAGGATGTGTGTACGTTGGTGCCTGGAGGGGTATGTTTGGATTGCACCTCCTACGTACTCTTAATGAATGGGTGGAACAATGGCTACCCCTTGCTGCTACAGTGCACCACATAGTCAGGTGGCTTGTTATTTTATTGGCTTGGCGGCTACCCTTTTTTTTTATATATATAAACATGATGTATATTGTTAACCAAACCATATAGTGGCCAGAAACTGTACAAAAATGATATTAATGATGGACAAACAGAACACGTACCACACGTTAATGAGAGTCTCTTTTACAGTCATCGGAGCACACTCCAACTTTAACCGAGAGAAATGTTACACTTTCAGGTCAGGAAGTGTGCGTGCATAAGCATGCTGTTGCTGGGAAACCATTTTTCTTGGACACTGCAGGCCAACATCTTCTGTGTTCAAGAGAAATCATATATATGATTTGAATTACCCTCCACGTTCTTCCATCCGACCTTTAGAGGTTAATTTGTTCATCTTTAGTTAATCATCTTCTCGTTGATCCGTGGATTGAATAAATGGAAAAACCAAAATTCATAAATTAATGATGGTTACGTATATCCCTGTGATAATATATGATCAACAAGCTTTTTTCCTGGACATGTTGTTACTTGGTAAAATGAGTGTGCATACTAAACCGCTCTGTCTATCACAAGCATGCAGGAACCGCTTCAAGCCAGGACCGATTCAGATTCTCCGTAATTGTTTGCTTATACCTTCACCTTTCAACTTTCTCTAAGCAAACCCAGTATCCCCCCATCAAGATTCCACAAAAAGTAACCAAATAATCCCCATTTTGGGTAAAATGGGTCATCGAAGGATCCAAATTATTTGGACAGGGCATGAAAACTCAAATAATCCCCATTTTAGGTAAAATCAAAATGATCTAGAATAGAAGTACGACCGTATATATGAGTCAAGAATATGCATAGGAAGTAAATGATAAAGAAAACATCGTGAAAAGAGTCTTCTAACTTAGAGATTGCTGTGATATGGGTTGCACCTAAGTTAAAAATTTCAAATCTTTTAAAAGTTTTTTTTTTTGGAGGAAAATTGTACGAATCAAATCTAACTAATCAAAGGGGGAAAAAAAAACCTATAATATTCACTGCGTACCATGAAATGGGATGATTTCAAATCTTCTCTGGCACAAATAAGATTACTCGTCAAGTTTTCATTTTGGGGGAGTTTCCATATAATTGATATGCCGATGTTTACTAAGCCAATTTCAGTCACCAACTGGACATCTCTTGTTGCTGTAACTCTTCTCTACTTAATAGGATATGTAGCTCTGTCCAAAAAGTTGGATTTAATTAAGGGAAAAAAATTGTACTTTAGATAAATGGGTGGCAAGTTTTTTTTTTTTTCTTAGGATTATAAGTGGCTGGCAAGTTACATGTAAAACAATTAAATCAATTAATAACGTGGCCCTAGAGGAAACTTCAGACGAATGAATGGAAGCATTTCAAATTTCCTCGTGGATAAGAACCTAATAGTTAAGTTACCAATAGTGGCTTTTGAAACTTTTAATTTTATGAAAAAAAAGGAGGACGAAGAGGTCACTTAGCTTTGAAATTAGACATGAGCAAAGCACACAATGGAATGGAGTGGAGTGGAGTTTTCTGGAACAATTTATTATTAGTCTTGGTTTCCATCCTTAGGTTATTCTTATAATGCGATGTCTGACTTCTACTTCTTTTGTTGTACGTGTCAATGGCGCACTCATTGAGTTCTTTTTGCCAATGAGAGGTCTCCGTCAAGACGATCCACTATCATCATACTTGTTCTTAGTGTGTGCAGAAAGTTTATCCAATCTGATCACACAAGCGGAAAGAAGGGGAGATCTCGATTGTATTTCAATATGCTGACATGCTCCAGCCATCTCCCATCTTTTTTTCGCTGATGGCAACATATTGTTTGCCTGGGCCACAGCTAGAGAAGTAGATGCTATACGGCAAATACTCACCCTTTACGAGCTATCATCGAGGCAAAAAATAAACTTTGACAAGATAGAGATATCCTTTAGCCGAAATATTCCACAAGAGACTAAAATTATACTAGAGCAGAGGCTAACTGAGGTAGTAGAATCTCATGCCAAATACTTGAGTTTACCTACTGTATTGGGCAGGTCAAAGAAACAGGTTTTTATTATGATCAAGGATAGAGTGATGAAGAAGCTCAAGAATTGGAAAGAGAAACTGTTATCCATCATGGGAAAGGAGGTACTTATTAAAGCAGTAGCACAGGCGATCTCGACATATGTCATGCAATGCTTTGCTCGTCTACTATCCTTATGCCGGGATAATAAAGCTACTATAGCCAGGTTTTGGTGAGGACAGAAGAAAGAAGAATGAAGAATTCATTGGATGACATAGAGCAAACTATGTCATTAGAAAAAGAGGGGAGGATTGGGTTTCAGGGACTTACAATGTTTTAATTAAGCCCTACTTGCAAAACAGTGTTAGAGACTAATACAAGATGACAGTTCTCTACTCCATCGAGTATTAAAGGCAAAATACTTTTGATGTTCGTCGTTGTTGCCAGGTATAGAAAAATGGAGCCCAAAGCTATACTTTTGAGATCATCCTTCATGGCAGAGACTTGTTGTCCCAAGGATTACGGTGGAGAGTAGGAAATGGCTTATCAATTAAGATATGGGAAGACCGATGGATACCAGATACTATGGAAGGAACTGTCACTACTACCCCATCATTCTTACATCCGGAGGCCAAGGTATGTGAGCTGATGCATTTTGATCTTGTTGGGTGGAATGAGGCTATCATCGATACTATCTTCTCTTAGGAGGAGGCAGTGCTGATTAAAAGTATTCCCCTCCGCAGGCATTATATTCTGGACAGACAATTCTGGAGATACATAAAAGACAGCACTTTTAGTGTTCACCGTGCTTACTGAGTAGCATACGATGCCAAACTCCAGGCCCACCCTAATATAGAGGCTTAGCCGGTAAATGAGTTCGAAGAATGGAAGCAAGTTTGGGCAGTGGATGCCCCTTCCAAAATGCAACATTTCTTTTGGAGGGCTTTGAAAGACATTCTGCCGACTAGACATAAGATTGCACGACGAGGGGTTGATTGTGCAACCAGTTGTGGTCGATGTGGAGATAGTGGTGGGGACCTAGATCACTTGTTCCTGACATGTAGATGTTCTAAGGAGGTCTGGTCTTGGATCCAAGTTAGCAACATGTGGCAAACTTACCCAGTATGAACTTTCTTTCCTTATCATCTATTTATTCACACAACCAAGCACAAATCTTAAGGATGAAGCAGTTATGATCACTTGGCACTCTGGTATGCTTGGAATAAATTGTACTTTAATGGAAAGAGCTTTAATCCTCTGCAGATTCTGACAGTTTTAAAGAACACACACATTACATTCAAGAATGCACGGAATCGAATCACGCCACCCCTTCACATCCCTAGGCAAAGTCATGTAACGCAGTGGAAACATCCGCTGAGGACTATACCAAAGTTAATTGTGATGCAGGTCTCCTTGGAAATGATAAGGGAGTTATTGTCTTTGTCGCTAGAGAGGGTACTATCCTTGCAGCTGGTCAAACCCTAGTCCATTTTTTGTCCCCACCCGGAGAAAATGGAGGCAAAGGCGGCAATTTTTGCACTTGAAGCAGCATGACGTGGGCTTCTGAAGGGTGATAATGGAATTAGACTGCGTGGAAACATCCGTTGAGGACTATATCAAAGTTAATTGTGATGCAGGTCTCCTTGGAAATGATAAGGGAGTTATTGTCTTTATCGCTAGAGAGGGTACTATCCTTGTAGCTAGTCATACCCTAGTCCATTTTTGTCCCCACCCGGAGATAATGGAGGCAAAGGCGGCAATTTTTGCACTTGAAGCAGCACGAGACGTGGGCTTCTGAAGGGTGATAATGGAATTAGACTGCTTGATTTTCATCCACAATCTCAAGAGGATGGCTACTCCATTTTCGTATTTTAATTTTTTTTTTATCGTGTTTTAATGTTTTAGTTCATGACATTCTAGCTTTGAATTCTGAGTTTTGTTATTTAGTTTTTCAACATGTCAAAAGAGATGGTAATCTTGTAGCTCATGCCCTTGCTCAGATGGCAAGAACTAACGATTTCCTTTGTTTTTATGTTGAGGAAGCTCCTGAAACTATACTCAGGCTTACTCTGGCAGATGCTGTAAGAATTGTTTCTTCTTAATGCAAGTCAGCATCATTCATCAAAAAAAAAGTTAGTTCTCCTTATTTTGGATGATTCACAATTAGTAACTGCATCATATCGTCAAACTAGGAAAATGCTTTTATTAGGTATAAATTAAAGTATGGATCAGATAGAACAATGCCAAAACTTCTGTGTTCTCAAAGTGAGGATTGCTTAAGCCTGTGCATTCGTGCATCTACTTCAATTTATCAAACATAGCTCCAAAACTTTTAGAAAGGTCTACTAGGGTTGCATCTGCCGCAATGTCGCTAGGTCTGCCTAGCGCTGTTCCACCGCCAGCACCCCCTGAACTAGACCCTAACTCACGTAAAGAGAAGTATGGAGACTGATTTCCAACCCCTGAGTCTAATGGGCAGAATTTCCCCAATCTGTTCACGCTTGTTATGAGTCATGATCCTGATACACCACAGATCGATACTTCCTTGAGATCAAAGTTGGTGACATCATGCGGTCCATGTGTGACAAGGGGCCTATGATACAAATCTCTGATCGAGGCATGCTACCCCGTTCTGAATCAATTGCTGGGGCATGCTACCCCTTGTGTTGATGAGATTCACTTGGAGCATGTTAGCCCGTTCTAAATCAATTCTCGGGGCATGAAACCCCATTGTTGAGATAACTTTCTTTGGGGCATGTAATGCCCCGAGATTTGTTAACGGCTAATGAGAAGGCATGTGATGCCATGGTAGGGATGAGATGATTCCCGCAACTGAGACAAACACCGAGTTCCCTAGGGAGGACGATAAAATCCTTAGAAAGTAGGTAACCCCGAAATCATTGTTGACTGAGATGAGAGGATTGTTTGTTGATGACTCGGTAGATGAGATGTTTCTACCATACCAAAAAACACTGAGTACCCAAGGGAGGACATAAAATCCTTAGTTAGCTGAGAAGAGAGGATTCTCTGTTAGCGACCCGATAGATGAGATGATTCTGTCACCTAGTCTCCTAAGGAGGACGATAAAATCCTTAAAAACCTGGGATGAGATGATTCCCAACCCATCGCACATATGTCGGCATCAGCATCAGCACCTACTCCATCAAATTTGGACGTTCTTCTTTGCGTTGGTTTATCTTCAGTTCCTAAAGATTCACCAACGAGGGGCATCTGTGAACACCCCAAATTTGACCCATTAATATTGCATTTTATAAGATTATAAATGTATTTTTGTCTATGGATTAATGAGATGATTTGATCCTAGGATGAAATGTGTCTATAATTTAATTTAGTGGAATATTAATATTTTTTTATTATTTTTGGATTTTTGTGTATTTAGCTTGGAATTAATGAGATGATTTAATTCTGAGTTAGATATATCTAAAGTCTGAATTTAATAAAACATGGGTGTTTTATTGTTTTAGGCTTTTATTTTATTTTTAGACCCTTTTGAGATGATTTTGGATTTAAAATAAATTAAGAGTCTGGACCAATGGAACATGGACCCTCCAGTAATCTTAGCCCATCAAAACACTGAACTTAGAGGACTTTTAGTTTGAATTTTTGTCCAGAATTCAGATTAAATTATTTCTTTAATAGTTTTTTATATTTATGGTATTTAGAGTGGAGTGGGAAGAAACTTAGGAAAATAGGAAAAGGGGTGGGGGTAGGCTACAAGTTAGGAGGTTTTCTGAAGCTTAAAACAGACAAAATTCTAATATGGAAGTGCGTGGGAATCAAGTTGGACCGGAATAATGAGGATCAAAACTGAAAAGAAAAAAACAATTTTGGAAATAGGTGCCGACGGACATGGCGACATGACAGCTAGCACCTGGCGGGCTTCAAGACTTGACTGCCATGGCTGGGCGGTCATCGTTCCTGGTTTTTGGCAATTTTCCAGATTTTTCATGTTCTCTTGATTCTGAGTATCTATCGTTGGATTGGATCTAGGGATTCAATCCCGACCCTTAGATAATACCACGTCCAAACCCCCTAAACACTATAAAAAAGACCCCGCATTCACCCTCAGTCACAAACAATTTCTCTCTTCCTCCTCTATAGATACATAAGCTTAGGTGCTTGGAAAAAATTCTCTAATTCCAAGCTTAGAAACCCTTTTAAAGGTTGAAATTCTGGAGGAATAGCAAGAGGAGAACAAGAAAAGAGGAGGAAGGAGGCTGATCAAAGTAAATCGGTGGAGGAAAGCTTCAAACCCGAGTAGGGGATTCCTGTGCAGGCAGTCCCGGAAGAATCGCCATATCTGGAGCTGTAGACGTCGGTTTGCTACGTTCTTGGAGTCTCTGGAAAGATGAGAAGTAGATCTACGAATTTTCTGTTGACACCAAACACCAGTTCGGCCTCCTTCCATGCCGAATTTCCTTTTAAGTCCTGCCAAAGTTTTGTTAAGGAGTGGTAAACGAGTAGGAGCAAGAGGAGGGCTTCAAGAGGTAAATCGTTCTAATTCTCTTAATTGATTGCTGCTGTGACATAATGATGTTGATGATGTGATAATATGTGATGCATGTTAAGAATTACGTGAGCTTTGAACCCATTATCAGGGGGTACGTACGCAGTTTCTAGTGGTGGAAATGCAAGCTCAATCTTTATTTATTTTCTGTTTTGTCTTTAATTTTTTTTTGTTTCCATTGTTTATGTTGTTTTGCATTGGCATATGTTGATCTCTAATTGCACATGATCTCGCCCCAACATGGATGGGTGCCTATCACCTTCCCATCCATGACAAACCCCCGGGTCCACATCTTGGGTTCGTTTAATTAGTTGCCTAAAGGAGTCATTGGTTGCCTAACGAAGGTTTTTCCCGAATTTTGCCCTATAATAAAATCCGGGTGGCGACTCCAAAGTGAGGATGATGGTTAATAAGAAGGTAGTGAGTAAGCTTAATGAATTTTGGATCGGGTACCCACACCCTACTACACCTTTTGCTTTTTCTGAGGAAACATAAAAGTGAATGGAACCTATATTTTGGAACCCCGAATCATTTTCCACTCGACCCCAAAATGTGTAGAAGTCTAATTTCTCAATACTCTTGTACTCATACGTTGCCATCTTACCATCCACGTACACCAACTTTCTTGCCTTCTCGACAAAAGTACCGTCGTAGAATAATATAATTATGTAAGCCATTACTGCCACAGGCGAACACACAGACAAAGACATAAATGTAAGCCCAACCAATATTTTAATCTAACCAAGTTTAGCTACTGTTATCATTAACACTGTTTCAGGCAGTACACACACTTCCACAACACAAACAATAAAGAAAAGGCATCGTGTGGTCCACACCTGGACCACATTGTCCTCAAAATCCAACCTGAGAACCCAAAACAGTATAAAAACAACAAATCCCACAACAGATAAAGACAACAGAACCCACAACAGTATAAAGACAGATCTATCACTTCTTTTAACTTATCTTCAACCATCAGAACGACTGACGTGCAGGATTCCGACTTAGTATGAACCTTCTCCTTACAACTTTTGACAAAGATCTCACGTGCACACAATTCCCTAGCACCTCGCCACCTCACATTCACCACATTTTCCTTCTTCCAAGAGATTACTCACAGCAAACAACATTACCTCCACAGAATCGCCAGCATCGAACACACCGGAGGGTGAGAGCAGGGTATCTTGGAATAGTATTATTTCATATGTAATTAGCAAGTTAAGTTAGAGTCAAATGGATTGTCAAAAAAACTGTTTAAGTAAATAAGTTATTTCAAAGGAGTAAGAAAACCACGGGTAAAAGAAAAAAGGAAAAGGAAATTAACACCACCGACAAGTTCAAAATTTGGGCTGGGGGGAGAGATAGGCCGGAAAAAACTAGGACAGAAAGTGGGCTTTTGGCGGGACTCGGTGCGGCACAAACGGGTTTCGGGGGCGGGTCGCGGGTCACGGCACTATTCACTTAGGTCGAATGGTTCTTGGGCGGGTCTAGTCCCACATGCCACGTGTCACTCTCGGAATGGGCCACGACACACAAGCGCGCCATCCGGGATGGATCCGCCACGTGGCACGGCCATTTCAGCTTCAGGCGTGTGCAAGGACGGATCTACGATGTAGTCACTGTATGCAAGTGACTACACTGGATTTTCTTGAGAATATATGATTATTTCCCTTTTTTATGTTTTCCTTTCTTTTTGCCTATTTACTCTTATTTGTTTTCCTTCTCATTATGTCTCTTCTTTTTTTCCTAATCTTTAAAAGGATCACTAAATGATCACTAAATTTTCTCCTAAGAAATCAAGGTTTGTTTGATCAAATCTCCATACAAGACAAACATTCTGACACCTTCCTTAGTTAATTTTCACAAGTTTTAACTCATTTCTTTAACTGGGGTAATGTAAATCTTTCCTTACATAGACTAATGACTTTGTTTTTTCCTTCCTTTTTCTATATATATAGTACAAGCTTACTGATACAGCAATTAATCATTCATTATACATTGCTGTACATACAATAATTACTTTTCTATGATATTAGAACATATATAGAATAATTATAATACTTAATTTATTTTAATTTTTTACACCAAAATTATTATTTGGACCGTCTTAATTCTATAATGTTGGATCCTTTATTTTGTTTGCCTACACTGAACAATATTCCTAGATCCCCCTGAGCGTGTGCCAAATGGGGTGAACAGTGGCCTAATTTTGAATTTGGATGAATTGAACAAAATTTTGATAATTGGGTGGGTCAATTGAACCAAAATCCAATAACTTGGAGGGGAAATTGAACACTTTGTAACCCGATACCCAAAGTAACTTTTTTAAGATAACACAGGGAGCATAAGGGTATTTTACCCATTTAATTTCTAGCGTACTAGGATCAATTGAAGATTCAAATTATTTCTATTTTCACATAGGAGATTTTTCAGTTTCTTGTGACGTTATAGCTTCATACATGGTGTGGCTGAAAAAAACAGAAATGCTTGTCCATGGAATTGGAATTGTGAAAGAATTGAGTCTTAAACTTCAACGAGATTAATGCTTGTCCATGCTATTTGGATACTCTGTAGGTTAACATGAGCACTAGCAGTAATAATAAGGATCCTTGGAATTGGCAAGGGGAAGATGCCAGTACCTATGTAGGTTAACATGAGCACTCGCAGTAATAAGGCTCCATGGAATTGGCAAGGGGAAGACGCTATTACCTATGTGGCACTCGCTGTACTGGGATTGGTACTAGTTGGAAAGAAGGATCATTTACATACATAAACTGTGCTTTTTTATTTATATAGAATTAATACATGGCTGGAGGATGAAGCACACATAAGAGCACATATTGAAGACTTTTTTGGACAACTTTATACCTCAAACAATCCAGCCGCCAATGCTGACATTTTCGCTCTCCTACCACGACTGGTGACACCTGACATGAACAATACACTCTTAAAATCTGTTACAGAGGATGAAGTCAAGGTGGCTATTTTTAGCATGGGCCCTCTCAAGGCTCCAGGCCCAGACGGCTTTCAAGGAATTTTCTTTCAAAAGTTCTGGAGCCTTCTTAAAGAGGACATCGTATGCATGGTGAGATCTTTCTTTGCTTCAGGGTTCTAGTTAATAGAGCTAAATAAGACATTTATTACTCTCATCCCAAAGATAAAAAATCCTGAAATGCTAACTCATTATCGACCTATTAGCTTATGCAATTATGCTTGCAAAGTAATAGCTAAAGTATGTGTAAACAGGTTGAAAGGCATGCTATCCGCTTTGATATCTCCATTCCAAACTGCCTTTGTACCTAGACGATGCATTCAAGACAACATTATTGTCGCACATGAAGCATTACATTCTTTTAAAACATGCCGGAAAGGGAAGAAAACCGGGATGATGCTCAAGCTTGATGTTGCTAAAGCATATGATCGTATGGAGTGGAGCTTTTTGGAAGGAGTGCTTTATGCTTTAGGTTTCGATCCACGTTGGATAAACCTCATGATGCAATGCATAACCACTATTTCCTATGCTGTTCAAATAAATGGAGCTCCTACTGAGAGATTTGTGCCAACTAGAGGGCTTCGCCAAGGAGACCCGTTGTCCCCGCATTTATTTATTTTAGCAGCAGACGCACTATCAAGAATGTTAGAGGCAATGAATGCTGGTGGAAGACTCATCGGGTTCAAACTTAATAGGTTCTGCCCCTCTTTAACCCATGTTTTCTATGCGGATGATACCCTCATTTATGGTGTTGCACCTTTGGATGAGGCGGAAACCATTTGGAGATTGTTATCTAAGTATAGTGAGGCCTCTGGCCAGTCCATAAATCCTGCAAAGTCTTCTATTTACTTTACCAAGAATGTGGGGGATGAAAGGAGGGAGGAGCTATGTCGGTTTCTGGGTATTCGGCAGGCTAGTGGCAACGAAACATATATAGGTCTTCCCACCTCTTGGGGAAGATCCAAAACACATGTGCTTTGCCTTTGTTCGAGAAAGGATACATAAGAAAATTGAAACATGGAGACAAAATTTACTTTCTCAGGCTGGGAGGGAGGTCATGGTAAAATCGGTACTCAACGCTATACCAACTTACGCTATGGCCATCTTCAAGTTCCCTAGAATGTTCTGTGATAGCTTGCACAATGCTATTGCAAACTTTTATTGGTCCCAAGATGATATGGGCAGGAAAGTTCATTAGGTTGGCTGGGATCGCTTGTGTAAACCAAAGGAGGAGGGAGGTCTCAATTTTAAGGATTTAGATACTTTTAACCGTGCACTCTTGGCAAACCAATGTTGGAGAATTATCCAGAATCCAGATGCCTTTCGGGTTAAAATTCTAAAAGGGAAATACTTTCCACGGTGTAACTTTTTGCAAGCTAATCAAGGATGTCAAGCTTCCTGGGGTTGGACCAGTCTTCTTGTGGGCAGGGATGTCCTAAACATGGGACTGAGATGGTCCATAGGGAATGGCCGATCAACTCTGGTGTGGGGTGACAAGTGGTTACCATCTGAACCTTTCCTAATTACCTCCCCCCGCCCGACTGTTCATCCTGTTAGATCGGTGTCATCACTTATTACACAGCAAGGCCGATGGAACACTAGCCTCATCGAAAGCTTGCTATCACCTGCAGAAGTGGAAATTGTATCGCGAATACCAGTGGCTCTCGATGTACCAGATTTGCTAATATGGCACTATAATTTCTCTAGAAAATACTCTTTTAGGTCTGGATATAAAATCATCATGAAAAATGAGGGAAGGGTCACTCCTACTGCGTCTACTTCATCCCAGTTACCCACTAGCTTTTGGAAACATAACTGGAAGCATAATGTTCCCCCAAAGCTACAGAATTTTCTATGGCGTCTATGCAACAAGGCTATTCCCACTGCTGTCTCTTTGTGTCGTAGGCAAATTCTCCATGATCCTTTATGTCAAATCTGTCTTCAAGAGGAGGAGACCATCAATCATCTACTTTTCTTCTGTCCACATGCCGCGGCAACTTAGTTTGCGTCCCCACTTACACTACGAATTCAGCGCATGGGCTACACTAATTTCTACGACTGGTGGCAGAAGTGGCTTTCGGTTCTGAGTGATCCAGATGGAAATAGTGTGTTGTGTATGATTCTTCGATTTTGCTGGGGTATATGGAAAGCTAGGAATGAATTTATATTTCACCATCTTACTCCAACCCCCTCAAACACAGTGGCTGCTGTGCTTGTGTCAATGGCGGAATCCACTCTGACTTCATTGCCATTTGCGCACACCCTCAATATTCCTATGCCCAGGGAGGACAATGAGGAGATCTCTTCTTGGAAAAAACCGTGCCCTGGAGAAATAAAACTTAATGCGGATGCCTCTTTTTGCGCTACCACGGGGTTCGCTGGACTCGGGGTGGTTTGCAGGACTTCTGATGGAATTATGATTGAAGGTATTTCATGTATGCTATGTTGTTCTTCGCCGCTAATAGCTGAAGCTACGGCGCTCAAAGAATCAGTCCTCCTTGCCGAGGCAAGAGGCTTTTCTCAAGTTGTTATCGAGACTCACTCTGCACTGGTTTTCAAAGCCTTATCTGGTCCCTGCCCCTGAGAAATACGTTCAATCATTAATTCTGTCAAGATCCTTCTTACTTGCCATCCGGTGTTTCAGGTACTTTGGATACGTAGAACTGCAAACCAAGTTGCTGATTGGGTAGTAAGAGCTTCACTTAGGCGACAATGCCCACCGCACTGCCAGCTGATCTTTGTAATTTGCTTTTGATTGACATGTACCCAAAAACTTAGCTTATTAATGGAATATTTCTGCTTGACCAAAAAAAAAAAATTAATACATGGCCAATACTGGATGCATGCCTCCATGTAAATATTTTTTGCCTTTTGAGAATTTATGTAACTCTCCCTCTTGAAAAAATTCTCATAAAAAAAACCTTCCTCTAATATATATATAAATATTTAAGATAAGATTAAGAGATAAGCATAAATTTATGTAACTCTCTTACTCCCTTTAAAAAAGACCTCTATGTAAAATCTTTTTTCCTTTTTGAGAATTTATGTAACTCTTTTGGTTTGACTAAGGGAGACGGACCCACACATTGACATGTTCCGACAGATAGCGCTGCCTACACGCAAATGAGCGATAGCCACTCGACTGAAAAGAGAGGAGCGAAGAGGTCGAGCAGTCTCAATTTAACTACAAGATTAGGAAGTTAACACGTGACACCGACTACCTTGCAATCTTTTGAAGTATCAAATTTAATAAAAAGGGTTGTATAGGTACCAAAATTCAAAGAAAATTAGTGCAATGACCAAATATAATGACAAAGATGAATATAAAAACCAAAATTACCATTAATCCTACCGACCAGCCCTTGGCTTAAAATTAAATTATTTCAAAATTTAGATCTACTGGATAGAAGTGAATCATTGACAATTGCCAGGACTTTACAATCGAATCGCTGAGGATAAAGGGCTTCCATTATGACGAAAATTTGATTATTGGGGATAAAAAATTTCAATCACCTAATCCCCAATTTCGTTTGTAGTGAGGATTAGGCACTGTGTTTTAATTGTATCTTCGTCATCCTAGGTGATCCTTTGCCTAGTAGCCCACTGATGGTTTGCTTTCACACGCCCGCCAGTTCACTCTAAAGCAAAGCAGTAGACAAAGTCTCAAGCCTCCTACATCCTTCTTCAATTATTAAGCATTCTTATTCTTGATGAAGAAGTAGTGTTGAGACTTTAGCTTTCTTTTGTTAATTGACATTCCTAATTATTTTTTTACTGTCACATGTTCATATGTATCTCAATAATAAAAGAGGGTATATACTAGGATAAGACTCACAATTGTTAACAAACAAAACTATCATTTATTTTGATACATATGGTCCAACTAGGTTGTTAATTTCTCCCTTTATACCAAACATAAATGTGAATTGACTGTATAATGTAGATGTAGATTGTAACTTTCTGTGGTTCTCAAAAACAAAGATTGTAACTTTCTTTCATTTTTTCCTGATTTGGTATTTTGTCACAATAGTTATTGCTTGTGACAAATATAGATATTCACAGTTCTTTTTTTCTTGATAATATTACAATTCCAATGTCACATATATGCTAAAGAAATATATATTAATAACTTTTTTAAAAAATTCGTTATCCCCTCCTGACAATCAATGTTTTGGTGACAACAAATCATATGTCAAAAAAAAAAAAGAAAAATATATGAGAAAATTACGGTACCAACATATCAAACACATATCAACAAATCATATCTCACTAATATAGACTTACTTTATACTACTGATATGTGTGCATATTATATACTATTTTGAAGCATAAAATACCTCTTTGGCCAATCATTTAGTTAGGATCATGCATGTATTTATAGTTTTTAGCTTGTTTTCTACTAGTTTCCCTTCCACTTATTAGTTTACGCTTTCAGGTACCTTTTGTTGCAAATTGGCTTGATTCTTGAAGATTTGAAGCCTTTTGAAGGATTCTGGGAAGTTTGGAGCCAATTCATGAAGATTTCTTGACGATGAGTTTTCAACAGTGTCACACGGTTGAAACCCGCGGACCAGAACCTGGTGCATTATAATTCCAGTGACAAAGGATTACTTATTGGCCAAATAATATGTGGCACCACCGACTTGCTGCTGCTCCTAAAGGGAATAAAAGAAGCTTTTGTTGCGCCTAAAAAAAAGGAGAACTCTTAGGAGAAATTAATTCCTACTTTTTAGTTGTCTTAGCTAGACTGTAGGAATTAAAGGCTAAGGTTTGAGAAGAACAAAGAGGGGATCGACAGCAGCTTAGTAGACACTTTTCTTTCTCTGGATATTGGCGTCGACTGCAGCAGCAAGGAGAAGGAGAACACTCTAGTCGATTTCCTACTTTTGTTCTTGATTTCGATTTGTAAGATGAACAAATCCTCCATGCTTGTTTGCTATTTTATTATGAACTAATCCTCCTTTCTAGATCAAGAGGGATGTAGCTACTCAACTCTTTTTATGTTTTAATATATTATTCCTCCACCGATTTTCTTATTTCAATTTCTTGATTTGTTTATGCAAGCTTATTCCGAGTTTGAAGCTTGATCACCTTTAACACTTGTCTTAGGAGTTAAATTATGTACCGACATGAGACATTTAATTCTGAAAAAAAACATAAACAAGCCCTAGTCTAGGTGCTGAAAGGCATTAGGATTATTGTGGAATTAGTAACAACACAAAACGTCATTTCTCTTAGGAATAGGTTTGATCCACGACAGTGACAAGATTGACCTCTGAGTCGAAATTATACCTCCAAAAGTCGATAATTTCACCATAGGTTGTTACCCATCAAGAAAACGAATAGAAAGCTGTAGATTTTTAGCGAACAATGTCGCCCCGTTCGCGGACACGGAACAGAGTCACCCTGTTAGCAGAATCTGGAGGATAATTAGGGCATAAAAGGATAGAGTAGTGAACCCCGATTGATCTAGACCTTCCATAATCTGATCTTTTTACATAATTCTCAGTTTATTTGCGTTTATTTTATTGTTGATCTCAATCTCAATTCAAATTTTCAAATCGATTACTCTCTTTACTGTTTTCTGCCTAACGGAGTGAGTCTGTTGATTAATTATTTTGCCTAGTCTCTGTGGATACGACCTTGTGTGCTACCTCGATCTGTGCACTTGTAGATTTTACACATCAACTACGCATACATACACATGCAAACAAGGCAAACATCATGTCGCTTAGCCGTCTACAGGCGGATGCATTATGGATGGAACTCATGTTTGTAAGATAACATCAGAAGAAATTAATTGCAGAAGTAGAAGTGGTGGGTTTGCGACGATAAGGGTTTGCGGCGACAGTATTTCTAAATATAGAAAATAGTCAATGTAATAGCAATAGCAATCCAACTCCAATAAGTAAAAAATAGTGTATATATATAAAGATATTTGGATCTACTTAACAATATCAAGAGCACCATATGGTCTGCGGATGCAAAGTCAAACATATATTAAAATTTAAAATGTATTAATTTTCATAATATATTTTAAAAAATTTAATATATTTTTAATGATATAGTTTAGGGTTAAATATCTTTTATATACTTGGAGTTTTTCTTTTGTCCTGATCATAAACCTTGGAGTTTTAGTGTCTCTTTTTTGTACTTCGAGTTTCAATATCTATCCCTTTTGTGTACCTCGAGGCAGCTCGGGTGATGATATGGCCATATGCCTGGGTCCACTTGACCAGTGGCGAAGCTAGATAGAATTTTTAGAGGGGGCCAATATAATATTTTATGTGTGATACTAAGGATTTAAGTAAAAAAAATAAAATTAGAGGGGGCCAAATATACATCACGATAGGACTTATTTGTGAAAATTAAAAATCTAGGAGGCTATTTGTATATACTTGTATGAAAATATTAAAAACCTAGGGGGCCATGGCCACCTTGGCCCCCTAGGCCACCGCCACTACACTTGACACGTGGCACAATGTCAATGGTTCCATGTGAAAATTTTGTAGGATCCACAAATTAAATATATGAGAAATAAGGTGAGATTGTAATTTTATCCATGTAACACTAATAGAATTGCGACACATGTCAAGTAGACCCAGACAAATGACCATGTCACCGCTTGGACTGCCCGAAGTACACAAAAGTGACAAAAATTGAAACTCAAAGTATATAAAAGGAAAAAACTTTAGGATATAAGATTGGGACGAAAAGGAAACACTAAGAATATAAAAAGTGTTTAACCTATATATTTTACATCGCCAATTTGTTTTTGCTAAAATGCATGTAATTAAAAATATATCATGTAGACCTAAACAATAATGCCAAAAATACTCTATATAATTAAATATTAAAGTAGTATCTTACCTTAATTATTTATTGAGGGGTGGAATCTAGAGAAGAATTGCTTGTTTTCTTGGTAGCCGTGGAAATAAAGGGAGAAACAAAAAAGATATGGAGAAAAAATAGTGGGTGTGAAATAACAAAAAGAAACCAAAAACATCACCAAATTTAAGATATAGTATATGAAAAGCCCAAAACAAATAGAATATGGTGAAATTGAAATGGAAAAAATATTAAATTTATGAAATATTAAAATTAAATACTTGAATGTCAATGTATAGTCATGTTCTCAAAAGGGGGAAAAAATCAATATATGAAACTAAATATGATAAATAAGAATAGTATAATAGGAGGAACCACTCTAAATTTTTGTGTAAGCTTCCTCATCTCATTTCCAGTTCTAAGAGAAAACTGATTTGCATTAGTGAAACCAAATCTGTCGATTAATTAAAAAAAGAACTAATTCACCCCTTTCTTAATTAAGGAGCTATGAGAGTTCATTAGTTTATGACGGAGATTTAGTAATAGATTGGTTGATCTCTTCTAGAAAAATTTTCTCTACAACCCATATTTTTTACTCCCCGGCCGATTTGGAGTTACTAATTAATTACTCTTTTAAGCACAATCTGTTAATTACTCTTTTAAGCACAAGTTGTATTGGTAATATAAACGAAATAAGGTGTGTATTTATAATTTCCATCTTTAGATTTCCTTCATTTGCCTCCCGTAGGAACAATTAATAAGGAAGGATGAATAAATATACTAATTGGTTTTCCCAAAGAGCCCAAAGAAAAGGAGAGCAAATGCAAACGCCACCCACAAATGCGCAGACTACCCTGTATTGACCCACACAAATTCAAGCGCCAGGCCTAACCATCATCACAAAACTCTCCGGGCCTAAATATGAAGGCCCTAAAACTTATCTCTGCCAAAAATACTTATCAAATTGACCATATTCCTCTCGAGCTGGAAAAGAGAAAGAAGCAATTCCTCCGATGCAAACCAAGAAAACAGTGAGCAGCCTCAGTTTGAAGACATGGGATCAAGCATAAAAGTTTTCGTTTATCTTTTTGTCTTTTGCTTATGAAACATAGTCCCAAGAGAATGCGCCCTCTTCTCATCATCTATAGAAATTAAAATAGGACCCTATACGGTGCAAATTTTGCGAAAACTTTGGTTGCTCCTGAAATTGTTATTGCTTTCTCCAGTCCTGCTTATCCTAAAAGTACTTGGCTTTCCACATATTTTAAAAAAATTAAATAAGTAAAAATACTACTCTAGTATTTGAAGACCAAGTTGCGTACACACAAAAAAAAAACTCCCAAAATATACATCTGCAATTCTGCATGTGTGTTTATGCTTCTTGTTGCATAAAAGTCAATATCAAACTATACATGTTCACTATCCTCCTCTGCTGCATCTGCCCATATTTAGTTCCCAACGATGTTTTTTCTATGTTCTAGGTGTGCATTTCATCAATTACGCATTTTAGTGCATTTAAATGCATTGTATTAGTTTACATCCACTAATACTGCCCTCATAATTTTTGAATACTCTAGCATTTCAATAACAAAATTTGAAGCAGTAACAATTAATAAAACAAAATATAAATCTTACACCTATATAATTGAAGACTTTTTTTTTTGCTTTTTGGTCATAACTTCCAATTGAAAAGAATTCTCCTCAATCTATGTAAAGGACAGTTCATCTCCCAGACTTCACAAAAAGAAAAGGTAGCTATTAAAATCTGGTAAAAGTCTTAGATATCAAATTCATGCTCAACTGTAATTAACATGTATATACAGTTATTATTCGCACAAATATATATCAAACTTTTATCCTCTAATTTAATGGGCTTTTTTTTTCACAGATATACTACCAAACATGATGGCCCCTATCAATGAAAAAGCACATGCCCATCACTGTTCGTGGGAATTGGCCATGGAGCGAGGAAGAAATAAACACCTTCCATTCCAGCAAAAAAGTAGACGATGCCTTTATATAAAGCAAACAGTAAAACCATCTCCATTTGGTAGCAACCCATCTTTAAGAGAAGGAAAAACAACATCACAGACTATAGGTCTGCTCGTGTGTCAAATTCATACTGGAATATTAGTTACAGCAGCAACTCTTGAGTCTCACTTATCAATAATTTTCATGGTATAAAATGATTAATTTACCTACAGAAATTTATTCTGTTCAGATAATTTTTGTACTTGATGAGTGGTATGGTAAGTATAATTTTTATTAAGGAAAAATGAAATTCATCATATTTTGTATACTACTGAAATTCATCATTAGGCAGAATAAGTTTTCATAATTTTGTATATATATATATATATCATTTATTTTATAGGAATGTTGTATATATCATTATTCTATTTTCATTTTGTCTTCAAAATTCGCAATAGGACTTATGCATGTAAATGAGAATATATACGTGCTCATTTTTAAACTTTAAGTTGAAATCATTGAGGCTCCTCTGTCCCCTCTCATCCCTTGAAAAACACTCAACACTTGTTAGAGTTTCTTGCTTGGAAGCAGTGTCAGTGAGAGGACCCTTCCTGCTTAAACAATCTCAATGTCTTCTGTCAACCAGTCAAACATTAATTTTTTTTAAAAAAAAGAAAATGTACCTCATGGCTGACACTCGTGCCAAAATAGAAACAACCATCAAGAAAAGAATGATTTTTAGCAAGATATCGTAATGGGTTGGGACTATACTATAGTATATAAATGTGTACAAACTATGGTCCCTATATTTATTTAATAGCGTGCCCCCTCAATGATGTTCACCTCTATGGGTGTAATTTATTATTGTTTCGTACACAAGCATGAATGCAGTTCTAATTGATTATTTATGATATTAGCTAAGTTTGTCAACATACATGCAGCTCCTTTTGGGGGTGTTTAATGGATCTTACTTCATATCTTTATTTTAAAAAATGAAAAAAATAGACATAAAGATAAGTGGTGGTTGTTAAATGTCTAAATTGTTGAATTCTCTTCATAGATCACATGCCCACCTTTTGTTCTTCATGGAGAACAACTGTAAGGTGTTAGATTAGTAGAATTCTTTAAGGTTGCTTTAGCATTTTCCTAACATGAAAGAGTTTCTTTTTCAAATCCTCATTCTCATTTTCTTTTTCTATTGTTAGTTGTAAAAAGAAGGGTAATGTGCACTGAATTTAAAGGAAATGGGAAAAGGAAGCAATTTCTCTATGAATTCCATTTCTCTATTCAATTTTCACTTTAAGAAAATTCTTCTCATTTTGGGAATTATACAAGACTAGGGCATTAATTACAAGCAACAATAAGGCCACATCCATAATTTTCTGTGTCAGAAATCATAGGTCAGAAAAGAAAGGTGACATTTTATTTTTTTCAATATACTACTAGTAGTAAGTGCGAAAGGGAAAGTATAGTACTAATATAAGCACCCATTAAATCTCGCGATACGTCTACGAGAAAACGAGGAGTGTAACGGGAAAAGATAATATCGTGGTGAAGAGAATGATGGCCCCGATACTTCTGCTAATGATTAAGGGGGGTGGTGCTAACATGCGCCGGGAACGCGGCACATGATTACTGGCGCAAATACCGTAACGTGGGCCTACTATATGGTGCTTTAGTGCTAATGATAGTGGAGGCGTGGGTTAATGCAAAATCAAGCCCATTTTAGCCTCACTAATTACGTATTACTTAGGGTTCTTTTCATTTTTTTTTTTGTTTTGTTGTTGGTTGGTTTTGCTTTTTCTGGACAATAAAATCCCCTATTCTGAATTTTTTTTGGAAGAAATTTGTCACATTTAGTAATTGTGTATTAAGAGCTTGAAAATGATTCATGTAGAAAATAATAATAAAAAAAACACTTGAAGAATGTTGAAACCAATTAAGTATATCTTATGGGGGATGAGGGAACACAATCGGATGTACAAAATTCAGTGCTGTGGTAATTGCTTGAAGGAAAAAGTTCAGCAGTTAGAGTTTGACTTGTAATGAAAATTAAGCTCATCTACTAATTGGTTGAAGAAAAACCATCAATTGTATTCTTTTTTAGTTTCTACGCCACACTTTAATTAAAATTGAGAAGCAAAAAAATTAAAGGTCAAAATAAAGGAGCAATTGAGGCTTTATCTCGAAAAGAATAGATGCGAATGCGACAGCTCAAATTAAATGGACAGATACAAGAATCATAAAAAAAGATTCAAATAAAGGTAATGCACAAAACTATTTTAAATTACAGAATTGTATGGCGAACTTTCATGAACTTCAGAAATTAAAGTAATATAATAATTCAAAAAAGAAATGAGTGTCAGTTTTTATTTCAACAATTTCCAATGAAGAAATTCACAAAAGTGTTATTTATTTTACAATCCAACTTACATTTTAATGTAATAAGTGGTTTATGTTTTTTCTTTTGTTTCCAGGGCTTTACCTCGACTAAACCGGGTTCGACTTG
Source organism: Turnera subulata (assembly GCA_028386065.3). Lineage (NCBI taxonomy): Eukaryota > Viridiplantae > Streptophyta > Magnoliopsida > Malpighiales > Passifloraceae > Turnera > Turnera subulata. Next base: position 92,783 of record JAKUCV010000636.1, on the reverse strand, counting down.
GAATAAGTGGTCTATGTTATTGTTATATGTTAAGATTTTTTCAGAAAAAAAATGTATGAATATAAGAATATTGGAAGATATTTAAAAGAAGCATTGAGTTGTATTTCATGCACGAAAGTTATATTTATAGAACTATGTTAAATTATTAACTTCTACACATCAATGAAAAGTACATTTAATTAGTTTTTAGTGCAAACTCTGATTAAGTTGACTTTATTCTTTATGTCCAGTACAATTATTGTGTGGACACAGAAAATGTACACAAAGTTCTTTTTTAGGAAAAAATTGGACAAAAATTACACACCTTCTAATTATGCATGGAATATTTCTCCATCTAATTATGCTTTTGTTTATCAAGTTCAATAATGAAAACCTCCTTAGATGTTCAAAAACCCACAAAAAGTCAATAAAATCCACCCGCAAACGAACAGACAGAATATGAGATTATCATCTCACGAGATAAATAAGACTATGCCAATGCCACAAAATCAACTTGCTAATTCAATCATTAGCAGTAAACATCACAACTTCCACTAAAAATTAGTAAAACGTAATCACCTAAAACCATCAACTTTATTTCAAAGAAAAGTCCCCACCCAAGTAACAAGACCCCAAAACTGCGCCAATTGAAACATCAAAATTGAAAACCAAAACATTTCAAATAAAAATAAAATGCATATTATCAGTTAATTAAAACTTTAAAAGTCATCAGACAAAACAAAACAAAACAAAACAAAACAAAGTAGCATTCTCTTCTTCATTCTTTTCATTCTTTCAACCAAAAAATGAAAATAAAAACAGAAACTGGCTTGCTTTATTTTTTTTTGAGAATCAAATAAATTGGATTTCAAAAACTTGGTTAGGGCAGGTCCCTAACAAACTGTACAGCCAGGTTCAACAGAAACTGGCTTGCTTTATTAACTAACTGCAAAGTAAGTAACAAAAACCTCTCTTTGAATCCAAGTTTCTCTCACATCTGGGTTTGTTCCTGTCCTTTAACATTCACAGTTTTAAGTGGTTTTGCTTTCGGGGGTGGTTGCCAAATCTTGGATTTATACACTTATCTGTACTATTCCTTCTTACATTAACAGCACCCCAACCTATACTCTTTTTTTTTGGTATAGTTACTTTTGCAGTATCATAAAGTCTTGAACTTGATTTCCCTTCATTCTCTGCTTTAAAACCCATATCTTCAAACTATTTTGCTTTCTTTTTTTTTTTTTCTTTTTTTCCTTCTTCTCCCTTCTCCCTCTATCTTGGTCTCGTTTGAGGGTGTATCTTGGTTTCTTGAGTTAATGAGTTCTTCTGGGTCTCTCGTGTTTTCTTGAAAGTAAGAGAAGGTGGTGGTGGTGGTGGTTTTTCTGTTGAGATTTGTTGCAGAGAAAAATGAGATCATTTGCTTCACTTCAGCTTCTTTGGGTGCTCTCTCTGGTTCTTTTACTAGCCTGTGATTCGTTTCCCGAAGATGAAGGTATCCTATCTTCACTTTGGTTCTCAGATCTTTGATTCTTTCATTTGTCTTGTAGAGCTGTGTGGGAAAATGTGGGAAAAGATTAGAGCTTGAAATGCTTCTGTTTACTGCTAAATGTCAAGATTTTAGTTTTTCTTTTTCCTGGTTTGGTTGGTCAGTGGGCTGAGAATTTGTGGTACTGAAGTTAATTGATCTGAATCCCTATATTCAAAGCAATGTGTAGTAGAAAATGAATTTTCATCATTATTTATGTCATTAGCTGCCGTTGAAGTTGTGTTCTGCTACTCAATAGAATTATGGTGTTTGCACAGTTTTAGCACTCACAACATTCAAAGAAGCTATATATGAAGACCCGCTCTTGGTTTTGTCCAATTGGAATGCATTAGATGCAGATCCTTGCAAGTGGCGTGGCATTACTTGCAGTTTTGCTCGAGATCATGTTGTAAAGATGTAAGATTCGATTTGTTGAGCTTTGTATTGAGGTTCTGGTTTTGATATCCTTATAATTTGGTTTACCTTACTTTGTGGTAATTCTGTTCTGCAGAAACATTTCTAGTTCATCTTTAAGGGGATTTCTCGCCCCAGAATTGGGTCGGATTACATACCTGCGTGAACTGTATGTTTTTTTTTTGTTTTTCCCTTCTGTGCATTATACTCAAACCAATACTTCGTTTTGTGTGGTTGTTGAATGTTGTTCTTTTGGTATTTTGTAGAATTTTGCGCGGCAACAAACTGATTGGAATTATACCAAAAGAAGTAGGGATGTTGAAGAATCTCATGGTCTTGGATTTGGGAGCAAATCAGTTGACTGGTCCAATCCCTCCAGAGCTAGGAAATCTATCCAACATCTTAAAAATGTAAATGAGTTTTCCCTTGTAGTTTCCTGCCATTTTGACTCTTAAGCTTCTGTTCTCTTGAGTTTGGTTTTATCTCCTTACTTTTTGACTTTTGGCTGTCGTTGTAGAAACCTTCAGTCCAATGGATTAACCGGAAGTGTGCCTTCGGAGTTTGGGAATTTGAGAAACCTTCAGGAACTTCGACTGGATAGGAATAAACTTCAAGGATCAGTTCCTGCGACTAGTAAAACGGATTTCCCGTCCAGTGTACGCGGAATGTAAGTTCTACATGACCTTCGCGGTGTTTCTTCATGTAAATTATGCTTGAAAATCTTTTACATGATTGTTACTTATGGGTTGTTTGGAGTGCATGTTACTGAAAGCTTATCTGGTTGTCCATAAAGATGATGCATGCATTTGTGTATCGTATCTCAAATTGGTAACCTTGTCATCATTGGAAGCTTGAAGAGGAAATTTAAGTTTGATCCTAATTGGATGAGTTCCAAACTGTTGTTCTAGTATACTAATGTTCAACTAGGATGCACTATAAGGTTGGATAACCTTACTTTGAGAGCTTCATTTTTGTTACCTTTATCTAACACTTAATTTTTGGGTCAGGTATGCTTCACGCACAAACTTAACTGGCTTGTGCAAAGCATCCCAGTTAAGAACGGCAGACTTTTCATTCAACTTCTTTACTGGAAGCATACCGAAGTGCTTGCAGTATCTTCCACGGTATAATTTCTGGATTTATTTTGTTATGGATGATGATTTTCTTTTTTTCTTTTTGGGCAAAATCTTACTTTTCCCTTTATTTATGTCTTGCAGCACAAGCTTTCAAGGAAACTGCCTTGAGAACAAAGATGTTAAGCAGCGTTCTGCAGATCGATGTGGTACATATAGATGGTCTTGGACTTTGGCTAGTGTTGAAATATATGTCAAGTTGTGTGGTACATCCATAGTTTTTCAATTAATGCCAAAGGCTTCAGATGGGAGCACATGAATCGGTCATGCATGAAAATTAAAGTAATAGAATATTCGTTCATGCTATCACCGACTAGGCATTAAAATTAAGTAACTTTCAAGTTTTTATGGTAACTGAACGCATTGCTCTTTACCATCTCCAAACATTTTACCCTTGGATTGCCCTTTGGCGAGCTGTTATTCGGTGCTAATCATTATAGTAATTAAATGGCATTGTGTTCTTTCATAGGAGGTGCTCATGCTCCAACTGCCAGAGAGCATAGAGCATTCAACCCTAAGCACCAGCCTGTTGCAGATGTTACCAAGCAGCATCAGGGGACATCCAAACCTACCTGGCTTTTGGCGTTGGAAATAGTGACAGGCATAATGGTCGGATCACTCGTTCTTATTGGGACTCTAACTGCTCTTCAGAGATGCAACAACAAATCATCTATCATAATGCCTTGGAAGAAATCAAGTAGCCAGAAAGATCATGTGGCAGTATATATAGGTATATACTACTTGTAGCGGTCCTTTCTTTTGCTTTATGGTAATGAAGGTTTAAAGGAGTTTCTCTAAAAGTAGTGTCCCTTGTTTGTGTATTTGCATACAGATACTGAGATGTTGAGAGACGTGGCAAGATTCGAGAGGCAAGCACTTGAAGTAGCTTGCGAAGACTTCAGCAACATCATTGGCTCTTCTCCAGATAGTCTGGTTTACAAGGGCACAATCAGAGGTGGGCCTGAAATTGCTGTGATATCCCTTTGCATCAAAGAAGAGCACTGGACTGGCTATCTTGAACTCTATTATCAGAGAGAGGTAGTTACTTGTCATTACAAATTCTCTTTTAGCATTAAGCTTCTTCTGAGGAAAAACAAGTCAGCAAACAGCTCTGAATGTAATAGCTGAAAAGCTTATTCTGGGGGTTTACTTTCGTAACGACACTGAATTTTAGGTGGCGGATTTGGCAAGGATAAATCATGAAAATACAGCAAAATTACTGGGTTACTGCAGAGAGAGCACTCCATTTACAAGAATGCTGGTCTTTGAATATGCATCAAATGGGACATTGTATGAGCATCTTCACTGTAAGTCAAGTCTCTTTCTCTTTCTCTCCGTGGGGAAGAAGTCAAGTTTCCACCTTGTGATTCAGATGTTTTAGTGGTCCAAACTGACACATGATGCACGCTACATGTAGATGAAGAAGGATGTCAGCTATCATGGACTCGCCGGATGAAGATCGTTGTTGGTATTGCTCGTGGACTCAAGTACCTTCACACAGAACTTGATCCGCCTTTCACTATATCAGAGTTAAACTCTAGCTCTGTCTATCTTACAGAAGAATTCTCCCCTAAGGTGTGCACTATTTCTGCAGACCAATGTGAAGGTTTTAATAATTTTCACAGAATGAAATAATTTAAGTTCTATTCCTACTTTTAAGCTGCATGAATGCTGTTGGATTGACATATTATGCCCAAATTATATTAGAGATGCTAAAAGTTTTTCTGATTCTGAGTGCGGTACACTAGCTTGGAAGTGAGAAATCAGGATCATGAGGTTGGCTGCTGAAGTTTACAATAGTGGCCTACTGGACCTCGTAGGAGAAACAAGAAAGCTAAATTATTATCGTTTTCTTAGGTTTTATCTGTCCTGCCCGTTCCTTTCTAGTAATTTAAACCATTCATGCACGATTTCTTCATTATTGTCAAAGCCTCATAACCCGTATAAAGGTCAATTTAATATCCTTTGCAGCTGGTTGATTTTGAAAGTTGGAAGAGTATTCTTTCAAGATCTGAAAAGAACTCTGGCTCCATCGGCAGCCAAGGTGCTATTTGTGTACTTCCCAATTCTCTGGAAGGACGCCATCTTGATGTCCAAGGGAACATTTATGCTTTTGGTGTGCTTTTACTTGAGATCATAAGCGGGAGACCACCGTACTGCAAGGACAAAGGATGCTTGGTTGATTGGGTAAGAAGCTTCTATAAGCAACAAGAATGTGCATTCTCTTATTTTGGTTAACCCTCAATGGAAATGAAGTACAGTTTCATATTGCATATGCACTCAGATACTTCTAACTCGCCTCCTCCTGCAGGCCAAGGACTTCCTTGAATTGCCAGAAGTGATGTCATATGTTGTGGATCCTGAGTTGAAGCATTTCAGATACGAGGATCTGAAGGTTATATGCGAAGTAGTGAACGTTTGTATCAATCCAGATCCCAGTGGGCAACCATCCATGCGGGAATTGTGCACCATGCTTGAAAACGGGATCGACACATCGTCATCACTCGAGTTAAAGGCATCTTCTCTAGCATGGGCTGAGCTAGCTCTGTCATCATAATGGAGAGCTAAAAAGATTGAAGCTAACACAGTGTACATCACATGCATTAAAAATTGTAATATTCTTTCTCTTGTTCTCATTTACTTCTCCCACAGGTAATAGTTTTATGGGTCCTTCTTGTAAATGCTTTGCATGCTAAAAGAAACAAAGAGCTTCTTGCATGATATCTTCCTCAGTTTTCACTGTATACTATTGGACGGATATGAGTTAAGCTCAGAATCACTAAATAGTGAAGTTTAGATCCTCTTTACAGTATTGCAAGCTTTATTGTTTTCATGTCCTTTCTAAGGTGCATAGATCATGAGAAGCATGCCAGTCAGATTCCATTTGGTTAATAGCAACTTGAGGGCAAAACTCCAGCGGCTTAGAAATTCCAGGTTCACGAGCTGTCTGTCGGTTTGCTTACTAATAAGTTATTTCGTACCAGATAATGAAATTGACCTTAATAAGAAGATAACTGATTCCGTGACAAAGGATTCTCTGTCTTGGCTTGATTATTCAATCGTCAACCGATTATAAAAAATCCATTGGAAAATGGCAGGCGGCTTTGTTTCATTTGCTTTTGCCGTCTTAGACAAGGATGGATAATGGATATGACATACATGCCTTGTCTAAGCATTGTCTCTTACTAGATTTTACTGGTTATAAAATTTGGCATCATTCGTAATATCATTTTTGGGGTGGTATTTAAGGTGAGGTATGTAGCCAAATTATCTCTGGGGTCATTTTCAGCTTGGGTTATTTGCTCCTCGGTCACTTTCAAAGCCAGCTCCATAGAAGACCCTACAAGTCTTCCCGGCATTTACAGCCAAGTTGTTTCAAAATTATAAACGGCACGTTATTTCACTAGTACATTGTCCGAAGTTTGGGATAGGGGACCATCAAGTGCCCCCAAAAAGCATGGAGCTAACTTGCCAACATCATCGACCATCATCATCACACCTCACGCTAACCTAAGCCTGTCCAGAAAGAAATTTATGCTCAAACAAAAAAAAAAAAAAGAAATTAGGACAAAAACAACATCCATTTTGTTAGGCGCATCTAGCAACAAAAACTTATCTGCCATGCTCATAATCATTGTCTAAGCAGAAAAATAGAAAAATTGGTTGAGTGTGTCAATCACTGTCTACACTAATGGCTTGTGCCATTGTCCACAACGCATGAAACCTCAAATTCAACCCCCGAGGGTAGAAAAACCTGTCAACCAGTGACTGTGAGATATTTCTAACCGCAGAAAGGATAAGCTCGATGGTATATTGGTATTCATTCCAAAAGCTCGATAGTTCCACCTATAAGCTTCCAGACAGTTCAAGTTTTGCCAAATAGGGGAAGGCGTCGTAGTAAGATTTACACAACAGCAGGCTTTGGAGCAATGATACAACGAAAAACAACAGCAGAATTGCATCGTATATACCAAAAATCTTGCATACATTTTCACAGAGTTGAATCAGGTAGACGACTATATATTCATACCGCAGGCAACAAATGTTAAAACCAGTTTTCAACAAAATTTCAAAGTTGGATGCTTAAAATGAAAATTTCTAGCAGACTCGACATCAGTGTTTAGGACGGGAGTAGTGATTGTCATTAGGATTCCTCTTGCCACTGAAAACTGCCAATGCCTTCCTAATGGGAGGCTGGTAAGAAGTTTTTCTATCACCATGGTGGCTGAAGACATTATCAGAAAGGAAGAAGTCATCCCCCTACAACATCATAATGTTCAATAAGTCAGGAACTGAAATTAAAGACAAGGTATTTGCTAATAATAAAATGAGTAGATGCAAAAATAACAATATGAATCAATGAGGCCAACCTCCTGCTTGTTGGCTTTCTTCTTTGTCTTCGGGTAAAGGAACTTTTGCGGGAGTTGATCTTCACGCAAAATAACATTCTTGGTGATGGCATCCCTTCCACCTTGTGGCAAAGGCAGTGAAAACTGCATTTCATTAAACTTTGATTAGAATGCAGGCACAAGCACTCCCAGAAAGTACTACTAGCATAAACATCAAATTATTACAGTGACATAACAATTCTCGAATGCAAACAACAGCACAACAGAGACAATAACGAATGCATCTTAAGTAAGCTTTCGACTTTTCGGAATTTTCATAGTAATCAGAACAAAACATGGTTTTGGTCAGTGATGTACGTTCACAAGGGCAATTGATCAACAAGAAGCGGGCAAATGTTGAATTCTCTTGGAACAACAGAGATGACTTTCCCTCAACCAATTATCATCAACTAACAGATAAGCACCGATGACAAGGGTGAACATAATTGCTAACCCAACCCCAGGGGAAGAAGACACTTAAAGCTATATCTTTCCTTTATGCTAAGCTTAAAGACATATTGTGGGTTACAAGAAGAGAGAACTACTGTACTTAATATGTGAATATGCACCTCCTGGAAATCACCACAACATAACATGGAACCAAAATACTAGCAATACACAAAATCTTTCTTTGCTTTTTTCTCACTGTGAATATACTTACTTTTGTACCCCTCAGCGATATGCGAGGCCGATGGGCTGCCAAAGTGATTCCATTCTCACCAACTGTAACAGCTACTTTCCTCAAAGTGCCACCATTACCACATTTTGGACAAAAGATCCTCCCTATTTCGGCGGTAACCGTGTAGCAAGCATGGCATTTCAGTACCCACCTGCAAATACAAGCATCATGAAGATACAGGTGTAATACTTGATAACCGATTGAAGTAAACATCTGCCTAAAACAGACATCTAATCTTTGTGCTTAAATCAAGTAGCTCACGATCAAAATGTTAGAATGGTAAGGGTACTCAAACATAACAGCATATTTACCAATGAAAAATTAAGAAATACAGATGTACCTTTGAAGCTGGCGAATTTGTATCCCTCCAGGTGCCAGAAGTCGTAAGCCCATTTGCAGAAGTACATTCTGCATTGCAAAGTCGCTAGTAACACAAGCTACACTGGACTCCGATAAAGATCTAAGCATCCAGCTCTGCTCACTGCCATTATCATCCGTATAAGATACATCCACACTTTCTTGAGTCTCACTCGAGACCTCTACATGATCCAAATCTGCATTGTCAGCATGAACTTCACCTGCTTCGGCGGTATTGTCGCCGTTGCTATCCAGGGAAGCTTCTGCACGCACATTGTCCTCTTCTTCTTTCTCCTCTTGAGCATTTTCCTGCAAACCTTCATCCACCCTCATCTGTTTAAGAATGGAGGAGATATCTTCATCACTATTCTTTGATTCTGTCACCTCTCCCTCCTCAGAGATGCCATTAACAGCATTCTGGTTGCCAGATTCCTCGACAATAATGCTCTTGTCATCCGCACTCTTCTCCAAATCCTCCAGCCTCTCTTTCTCCAACAACGCTTCATTATACTCACGCCTAGCCTTCCTTCTAAGAAACCTCCTATGCGTACTACGACTAACAGCGGGCATCCAATCACCAGACTCATCTTCAACCTGTCCCTGTGATGCATCAACTCCAGCTGCAACCATCTTCTTCCCTTCAATATTCACCTCAGACCTCTTCGGTGGATACCTTCTATACCTCCTCGAACCATGCTCACCATCCTCACTATTCTCTAGCCCCAACTCCTCACCTGTCCCCACCGAACCATCATCACCCCCTTGTTCACCCTCCATAGGAACAACATTCAAGTTAATATCTTTCAATGGAAGAATCCTAGAGTTTTGTCCTTTCTCCGCGTCTCCGCTTTCCCCTTCCAACGCCTCCCATTCGTCCAAATTAGGCACATTTGATCCCCACCCTGGCAAATCCTTCTCCGGGAGCCTCTTAACGTTAATAGTATGAATGGGCGGCGGAGCATCCCGGAGGTGACTCGTCCCGTGTATCTGCGCCTCAAGAGTATAATTCAAGGCGATGAGCTTAAGATCAACATCAGAAAGCGTCTGCAAGTCACCAGTCTCCCTCGCAAACTTTATCACTGTCAAATTTAAACAAATTAAGTACTTACCTAATTTAAACAATCAAAAAGTACATTTTTAATAACAACAGCAGCAGCAAACCTTCGTTCATTGGCATCCAATTAAAACTAATACAATTTTAACAACAACAGCGGTAAGGCTTCATTCTTTAGCTTCTAATTAAAACTAAAAATTGTTATATTTCTACAGTTTCTTTTTTATTTACCTTTCTTGAGGGATTCAGGGGCGGGCTCCATGGAGTCGATGGAGAAGGGGATAAAGGAGAGGCGGTGGCGGGAAATGGGGTCGCGGATCTCGGCGAGGACTTCAGGGACGGTGACGAACTTTTCGGCGAGATTGTTGAGCTTCTCTCCGCCCTGGATGACGGCGTTGGCGTCGATAACGGCCACGGAGATGCCGTGCGTGGATTTGCAACTCTCAACGAGTACCGGGTGGTTGGTTGCAGTAGCTGTCGGTGCTTGCTGTTGTGGCGGTTGCTGCTTCACTATGTTGCTCCATCCCGAAACTGGAGCGGGAGCGGCAGCCGGAGACGGAGTCGTTTGCGGCTCATGCGGTTCCATGGTTGTGACCGGAGGTGGAGGACGAAGAGGAGGACTGTGGGTTTTGAAAAAAAGGAGTAAAGAGAAAAGGGCAGGATGGTTAGGGTTTTAGTAGAGGGAGAAAGGCCCAAATAATGGGCTAAAGTTGAATCTAATACCTACTCTGTTTCTGGACCTCTAATCCACCATAAATCTGGGCCTTTTAGCCCAAGTTGGGACAAGAGGATTTTCTTTTGCCCTTTTTATTTAAAACACTAGAGTATGTTTTAAATTTTGATGAAATTTGTAATTCCAAAAAAAAAAAGAAATTTTGATGAAATTTTTTCAAATTTTCTTCTGCAATGGTTTCCATTGTTTCAGTAAATTTAGTGTTTACCAACATGTGGTGTAAGTGGAAATAATTCAGGTTTTTTCAATGAAAAAAAAATAATATTTGAAGAGACTTACTTTTTAATAGACTCAAATTGGACTAAAGTCACCAAACCATTGGTTAGACAAGAGAAAAAAAAGAAAGAAGCACATTAACAATTAGATTTTATTTTATATTAAACAAATAAAGTAAAATTTGTGTCTAACAACTGGATTTGGTGAGATATATAAAAGTAAAAGATATATAGGGAGATATGTGCAAAAATCAAATATACTAGTTTAAGTAATCATCTATACATAAGATTTGCGAGCAGGTTGTGTACATTGGATCTGTTGTTTCCGGTATCTCCATAATACAATAGAAAACAAATCACCAAGTCTTAAACAAATAATTCATATTAGACAAATATCCCCAATATAAAAGAAGGGATTAGAATCGTAACTAAGTATGGGAAAATAATTCCCACACATACACATACAAACTTTCAGGAAAGGGTGTGTTGATGATACAAGAAGCCTCAACCTAACCAATTCTACAAGAAATACTACTAATGAAGAAATATTAAGTAATTATAAAGATGAACAAGTAGGGAACATTCAAGAGTGCCAATTAATGAAGAGGCCCCCCAAAGCACGAAGATAATTGAAGCATGGCTGGATAACTTAAAAGGTTTTCTCTTTGATTATGTCCAAGCTAATTTCACTTGGATCCGTTGCTTGCAACTCAAGTTGAACCCCATCAAGCTCCCTCCTGAATCTGTCCTTAGAGCTAGCATACAACATTTTGCTCCTCACCCTTGAGGTAGAAGGAGACCTACATTGCACACACAAAAGAGAAGTTTTAGAATTTTTTTTGTCTAATCACTGATTTATTCCATCTTGATCAGTTTGTTAATTTATTAAAGGAGTAAAGCTCTTCCGAATACTAGTATCTGTATAAATAATGGAGTACTAGTTTAGTTTGTTGTGAAAATTACCATGCTACGAAGCAAATTTTGCTCTTTGAAACATTCTCATTGGTTGTGAAATCAAAATCAAAGACAGCATAGCGACACTCATTGGCAGGCAAGCTGGCGGTAAAAGCATCATAGTTCTCATTAGGATTTCCACATTTCTCTACCACGACTTGTTGAATGTTCTCCTCGATCTTGAAGACAATAAATCGGTAGCTCCTCTTGGCTTTTAGTTCCAAGAATCTCAGCTTACACTCGTCATTAACAGCCATTCCTGATGAGGCATTCGCCTACGTATACAATAAAGATTAAAAAAACATGTGTGATTCGTACTCATTAAGATGTAGTTAACATCACAAACCATATTACTGACATAGTTTGTTTCGATGCATTAGCTCAGCCTAATTAGGGCATTCTTATCATATCATCAGAAAAAAAACATATAAATAAACATAATAGGTATATGATTTGGGATCAATAGCAATACTTGTCTTATTTGGTGTTGTATGTCAAAAAGAGAACATGATAAACATATCATATACATACATAAATTTAAAACCAATAAACAACCAATTGATTACATATTATTTGAAGTTTTATTTGTGATTGTATGATGGAAAAGTGGAAAGGAATTAAAGATTTCAAGAACATACCATTTCTTTTGCTGCTAAAGGAAGATCGAGCCTGTGTGATGTGTGAATGGAAAGAAGGAAGACGGGGCAAGAATTCCCAATGACAGTAGTAAGGATAAAAAAGTTCGAGATCCTTTGTTTTTGCAGACATGAAAGGGTGGAAGTTAAAGGTTATGCATACTTTGAGGAGAATTTGCAGGGTGCAACTTTTATTTTCTTGGTGCCTACTTGGTTGATTATGTCCATTAGTTTTGATTTATTAGTGTGGAATTTTGTAATACGTATATATATGTACATATTATGTATTATGCCTATTAGTTGAAGTACCAAAATACTGGTGACTAAAAGTACTAATAATATTGATTGTCAACATTCACTCAATTGTTCTAAATGGAAAACATTTAAGACATTGAGACTATGATTAAAATCCAGCACACTAACTAACAAGCTAACTCCAATACTTCAAATGTTGGGTTATCACAACCAACAAACTAGAAGGCAAAGAACCTTTAAGAAAGAAAAAAAACAAAAATATTGTTAGCAGACAAAGAACAAATATAACTCCACTACTAGTGGTGAACCAAATCAATCACGAACTAAAGTAATTATCTCTTCAACAAACCTTATGTAAGCGCCTCTAGCTGCATGCAATGCAATGGGTCGAAACACTGATACTAGATCATTCCGATGCTTAGCCAATAGTGTTCCTCACTGTCTTTAGAAGCTGGTTTGCTATCAATGAGTTGATTACTGTTGGTGAGATAGCATTAGTGACACACTTACGTTTGGTGACTATTCTGTCATTTTGAGGATTAAGAGGACTACATTTTAATTGGGAAGTTAATGATTTTAATGTGGAAAATTTAGAATTTGCTGATAATTATGAAAGTATCCTCGGAGCTGCAGGAGTTGGAAGGAAGGAAGTTAGTGTCCATATAGAATGGGGTACTCTAAAAAAATCTATTAGGGATTTAGATGTAGGAGCAAATACGCTAAATTTAGCGGTTGGAATTGCCACTGTTCTTGTCTTATCATGGTCTGTGAGAGAGCTAGATTTAGGGATATTGTCATAGTTTTTCAGATAGTATACACATTTTGTTATTTATTTAATTTATACATCATTTTCAACTCCATTTTGATTTACAAATAAAATAGGTGAACAAAAATAATGAAGAATAAGACCTGGGGAGTCTTAATAATCAACATTGAAATTTCAAAAAAAAATTATTTTTCTTTCAATATCAATATCCTATTCCTATTCAATTTGGAATATCAAGGAATTTTATTGTAATTTTGTCTCATCTAATAATTTATTTTATCCTATTCCTATTCAATTTGGAATACCAAGGCATTTTATTGTAATTTTGTCTCATCTTAATAATTTATTTTACCTTTTTAAGGTGTTGATTTTATTCATCTACACTTTTTTGTCCTTTTCCTCTCTTGAAATTATGAATTATCTATTTTCTAAATTCTTCAAATTCCTTTTTAAATAATTCTTTCTTCTTCTCCATCTTCTTCTCTTCTCTTTAGAATTCTTAAAATTTTTCTACTTCAAAACCTTCTTCTTGTTTTCTGTAAGTGATGATAGTATGTTTTCTATTCGAAGAATTAAGCAATAAAATGTACGGTATCTTTTAATATCTAGTGCATTTTAAGAAATTGAATTTGGAAATTATGTCCACACCCATGCCTAGTCAACATGAGAAACAAAGTTCAAAAATATTGTGCATCAAACTTTGTGTTTTTGTTGTGTAGAATTTATATATAAGATTTCAACTTACTGGATATTATGCATATGGTGGTAAAAAGCATCTGACCTTCAAACTTTTTGGGTTAGATTTTTTTCTCTGTAGAAGACACAATCTTTTTCTGGTAAACCATCTTTCCATGGAAAGATATCAAATTTGATGCATTGTATGCATGTTTGCTCCTGTGTAAGCGTGGTGGCCTTTCCTTTTCAATTACTAATATAGTTATTATTCCCAATTACGTTTTGCCAGTAATGAGTATATGGTTCTGAATCCCCTTCTTTATTCTTCTTTTATTTCTTTGCTCATTGTTGATTTGAAGGTTACTTGGAAATATGACTTCGAATGGGTGTAGATACTAATACATCTATTTCTATCAGTTTCAGATTATATAATTAGGTGAAATAGAAGTCTCTTGTTGTTTACGAATTGGAATTCTATGATAAGTTGATGACCATCATCGAATTGAATTTAGTATTACTAACAATCTTGCTATTGTTATCCAAAAAATAGAAAGGCTTGCTTGTAATAGCCAAGCTTCGTGTCACTAATTAACTCCAATTGGTCATCATCTGGCTGATATTGATAGTGTTTGCTTCTTTTTTTTTTTATTTTTTTTATGGAGATCAGATGCATCTATTCTTTTATTACATTATGCTGCTCTCTGGATTAATTATTATTTTTTCTCTTTTCTCTTGCTCGGGCTTTTTTCTTATGTGATGCGAAATATGTTTGGAGCTTCATCACGGTAATCACAATGAATATTTCTATGCAGGCTTCCCTTGCCTAGGTTTGCTACTGCAAAAGCTGGAGAGCCTAGCACTATGTGAAAGCTTGAAGGTGCCCTCTAATGAGGTCTATCTACATAAGTAGACTTTAAAAAATGTGTGATGATTATGTAAGGCAGCTTTATAATGCCTTTTTGTGATGGACATGCATGGGTAACTAATGTTCAAATCCTTAAAAAACTTGTCTAAGAGTGAATTTTCTAGTCCTTATTAACTCTTGAACAGCCAGAAGAAGAGTGGTGCTTTGTCTCGCTTGGAATTCTTGCCGCCGGGGTTTTTGTAACCATATATAGCTAAAGCATCCACCTCATCAGTTCAACTTACCGAAATCCAAGGTTCCAAGCCTTTATATAATGGGTCTTCATTAAATATTATTTTTTGACATATGGGAAAAAGGAAAGGAATAAACTAATTAAGTGCACATGTATGCAGCACCTAATTAGTAAGGAAAGTCTCGTCAATTTTTTATGGGAGTCTTCGTTAATTGCAAAAAGTGTGAGGATCCCCTGGCAATAAATGCATTTTGTGAAGAAGTTGACAAAAAAGATTGGTGTTAATTTATGTAACTTAGTATAAGATTTGGTATTTCCTATCACTACTCATCCCCAAGAATCTTGGAAGAATTCATCCCAAAAAAAAAAAGAATCTTGGAAGGAATTAGATGTTTGCATCTAACCTTGGAAAAACATTGTGGGTGGATTGATTCAATCTTGTTTTGGATACAGGTTGCCAAACTCGTGAGGCTGGCCATCACCCATCTAGGTTTTTGGAGATTACAATCTAAAAGGGTTAAATATCCGGCTTAGCCCTTCGGGTGGCAATACGCTGGTTCATTGGCTTTTGTTAAGTTTTTGGTTTCTATTGTGGAGTTATTATGCTTGTAATTATTGGTATTGTCTAAAGTTTTGTTTTTTTCACTTTTTTCTAATCACATGTGTGGGGAACCTTGAAGTTCTACAATCAATGGGATATCTCATACTGTACACCGTGGAATTGAGAAATTTTATTTGCTTGGTGGCCTGGCCGGAGGTACTATGGTGTCATTTTTGCTTCCATATTGTATGGTCGGTCAATTTGGCTAACGAGGTGTGCTGGCTAAGGCGTAACCTACTGTGGTGACTGGAAGGTTTGGATGGGCCCATGGGAATGGAATAGACGGTCCATTTTTGCAAAGATGATTGGATATAGAACATTTTTTTTTGTTAAAGAAGGCACCGCAAGGCCTATATTAGATTAAGTATCAAAGACAACACGGGGCCAGGAAACCCCAACACAATCCTGCATAAGCAGTGGTAAACACTCCCGTGGGGGGGAGGCAATCTCATGATAACCAATGGCAAGAGTCTGACCAACATTTGCTAGATGATCTGCAACTTGATTTTCTTCCCGATGTGTGTGATGACATTGCACTGTCCAATCTCGGGAAAGGAGATCCCTTAAAGCCAATAGTAAAGGGTCCTTAAACTGACCAATCCCATCTCCCATAAGAGTAGACACTAGAGGGGCCGAATCCATCTCAAGAATCACTTTGTGCAGGTTCATATTCCATGCCAATCTAAGACCATAAAGGGTAGCCCAACACTCAGCAGTAAACGCCAAGCACAATCCCAAATTGGTTGAAAAACCCGACAACCAGCAACCCGAGGCATCTCTGATCACACCCCCTGCACTTGCCAAACCAGGATTACCTTTTGAAGCACCATCTGTATTAATCTTTACCCACTCTTCTGGTGGTCTAACCCATCCCACCAATCTCCTACTCCCATGAATTGGAGAATCAATATTGGGGATCGTATTCGTAGCCACATCCTGAAGTCTTGCTTCCTCAAGTATCACCGTGATGGAACCAGAATGTATATTGGCTTTGCGAAAAATCCACTTATTTCTCCACCTCCACATCTACCATACCGTGTTTGCAAAGATAACAGCCCATGAAATTGAATCTGAATACATATATTTAGATTGCAAATTATTCAACAACCAGCTCTTCAAAGAACTAGAATTGAATTCATCCCAGTAGGCACGTGGAACAAGTCTCTTCTAAAATCTTTGAGCACGCCAACATGATCTAAGAACATGCAAAGTGTTTTCTTCTATACCTGGGCATGCTTCGCAATAGCTAGAATCAGCAAAGTATCTTTTGAACCGTTGGCTATTAGTCATTAGCTTGTCTTGAGCCGCCAACCACAAAAAATGCCGAATTCTGTGAGGCCCTCTCCACTTCCAAATCCATTTCCATAGGTCATTACCAACATCCCAACTATACTTCTCTAGGAGTTCATAAGCAGTTTTAGTATTAAAGTTACCATCAGAAGAAGATGTCCAAGCAACCCCATCTTGTCCGGCTTCTCTAGGAGTCCATAAGCAGTTTTAGTAGTAAAGTTACCATCAGAAGAAGATGTCCAAGCAACCCCATCTTGTCCGAATTCATCACATGGTGGATGTATTGCGGCAATTTTAAGCAACACCACTGAGGGGAGCAGATGTTGAAAAACTTCCCATTTCCATTGTCCAGTCTCTGTCGCCAAATCACGAACACTCAAATTAATTAGTGAATGTGGCACCTCTGAAATAGCATAAGAAAGTAGAGGATTATCACAACCTTTAACCCATTGGTCATGCCAAAATCTAACCAGATTGTCTGCACCAACATGCCAAGAAACACCCTTTACAAACACTGGCCATACCCCCACGATGGCTCTCCATAAAGGCGAAGCTTGCCGCCTATGCACAATCTCCGGCATCAAAGTCATACCAACCTTGTATTTGTCAAATAGAACCCTGACCCATAACTTGTCTCTAAATTGTGTCATGTTCCAGCAAAGTTTCAAAATAAATGCCTCATTCCTAGAGCCAAGCCTCCTAAACCCAACGCCACCAAGTGATCTAGGTTGGCAAAGAGTTCGCCAGTTAATAAGATGGATTTTCCTGCCATCATCCCTGTCTCCCCATACAAATTTTCGACAAAGTTTCTCTATTTCATTGCAAATCCAAATAGGAAGTTTAGCTGCCTGCATAGTAAACAGAGGGATAGACATCACAACCGACTGATATAGTGTTATTCTCCCTGCCAATGACAACTGGCCAGACTTCCATCCAGCTAATCTACTTTGAACTTTTTCCACCAGATGCAAGTAAGTGTTACAAGAGACCCTTCAATGAATAATTAGGAAGCCCAAATACTTTTCAAGGTCATTACACTGAGTAAAGCCACTAACATCACAAATAGCCTTAGCTAACTGCTCATCAACATTTTTTGAAAAGAAAATTCTGGACTTAGTTGCACTCACTTTCTGACCGGAAAAGCTACAAAACAGCTCCAAAAAAGACCTCATAACCCCTGTTTGCTCCACATCTGCCTCTAAGAAAAGAAACATATCATCAACAAATAGCAAATGAGAAACTTTATGTCCATTCCCTGCAAATGCAAATGGCTTCCAAAGATCCCTGTCAACCAAATCCCCAATAAGTTGTGATAACCTCTGAATGCAAAGAATAAAAAGATAAGGAGATAAAGGATCCCCTTGCCGGACACCTCTAGAAGGGGCAAAAACTGTAGAGGGAAGGCCATTCCAAAGCACCTGGATTGAGGATGATGAGAGGCACTCCATAATCAGTCCAATCAATTCATGCGGAAACCCAATATCCTGTAGTGTATCATGAACAAAAGACCAACTAAGGCGGTCGTATGCTTTCTCCAAATCAATCTTGATCGCCATATAGCCTTTCTTTCCTTTCAATTGCCTCATAGAGTGGACAACCTCCTGTGCAACAATAACATTATCAATAATACACCGATTGCGGATAAAACTACTTTGAGTGTCACTAATGAGTTTAGACTGTAAGCCCTGGACCCGATTAACAATTTCTTTCGTAACCAGTTTATAAGTGACATTACATAACCCAATCGGTCTGACTTAACTCATGACTTCAGGGTGATCCACTTTCGGGATAAGTGTCAAGCAAGTTTGGTTAACTTCCTTTATATTCCGGTGGCCACTGAATATCTCCATGACAAATTTCGTAACATTCGCCCCCACTATACCCCAATGCTTCTGATAGAAAGCTGCCTGAAAACCATCTAGGCCCGGTGCCTTGAGGCCCTCCATCTCCCAAAGGGCTTTGAAAATTTCCTCAGCCGTAACAGACCCTCTAAACGTGTCCACCTCATGCTCAGTCAAAACAGGAAACTTGCCACTAATAGGAAAAGAACCATCAGCAGCTCCTTCCTGTGAAAACAACACCCTGTAATAATTCCGTGCCAAAGTTTGCAGCCCTCCATCATCAGTAATCCAGCAACCCGAATCATCTTTGAGAGCTAAAATCTGATTCCTCTTCCTTCTGACCAATGTAGTCGTATGGAAAAATCTAGTGTTGTGGTCGCCATGTTGGATCCAACGAATCCGTGACTTCTGCAACTATAACATCTCTTCTTGAGAGGCAATTTGATCATACTCTTCCATCAGTTCATTCTCCAGGTTTGCCAAAAAGGGATTCCAATTCATTGAAAGTGCACTTTGGATTCCATTTAATCTTGCCACAACCCCTTTTTTCCTTTTAAAAATATTCCCAAATACGGATTTATTCCACACTTTCACCTGCTCACGAAACACAGACGACAGGGGATGGAGACACACATCTTTACTCCAAATTGAAGTTAAAAACTGCCTAAAGTCTTCATGCAGAGTCCAAACATGCTCAAAACGGAAAGGTTTTGGTACTTGACCATCCAACCCTCTTCCAAAACATTTCAGTATAATCGAATGATGGTCAGACTTAAGCCTTGGTAGATGAGCCACATATGCCTCAGGAAAGGAGTGAATCCAAGCTGAATTGGACACAACACGATCCAATCTTTCAAAAATCCTCTCAAATCCTTGCAATCTTGGCCCCCTCCAAGTGAATCTTGGACCGATAAATCCCAGATCAAGTAATCGGCAATTCTCCAACCATTTACTAAACCGCAACCCTCTAGCACTATCAATAGGTGTCCCTCCTTTGCGCTCTTCAAGAGTTTTAATCTTATTAAAGTCGCATATAACCACCCATGGCTTAACCATATCCTGCGACAAAGTTGATAATTTATCAAAAAATTGCCTTTTCAAACGACTGTCTGGGTTCGCGTAAATTGCTGTGAGAAACCATCTACTCGAAGCATTATTCTCTAATTTAATATGTACAAAACCGTCACCACTGTCTTCTACATGAACAGCAAAGTTACCAGATCTCCAAACCACCCACAACCCCCCAGAGAAATCCCTGGCTTCGACTTTGAAGTGAAAGGGGAAGCCCATACTAGGAATAACTCGTTCCGCAGCCAGCCCACTAACCCTTGGTTTTGAAATAACTGCCATATCAAAATGGTGTACTCGCAACAAATCAAAGAAAATAGTTAAAAAGCAAGGACTAGCAGCACCCCGCGCATTCCAATATAAACAATTCATTATTAAATGATCTAAGGAAAATGATAACTTGGCTTACTAGGCTACGGGCGTACAGCCCGCACCATTGTGGACAGCACCAGCATCAACGTCTCTTGACACTGTTGACTTCATCTCCCCTAGTACCATAGCTTGGACTGACCCTGACACCTCTCCAGGATCTGGTGGGTCAGTAGATGTTCCGGACCCCCAAAAATCTCCATACTTTCTAATGGGATTGATGAAATAACTGCACTAGTCGCACTAGAGAGGGAAGAGGGATTAGGAGTCATGACAGGTAAATGAGGATTGGCACTAACCGGAGCTTGTTGGAAAATATGTGGATGATAGACACTACGCACGGGTTGCTTCTGCTGTACTTGAGCCGAAACCGTAGAGGTAGACATGGCTTCCTGAATTGAAGCTTTTTCCTTAACAATTCCCTCCATATCAAAGACTTGCTTCATCTTGCCCTTAGCCATCCGAGAACCCTCAGTTGACCTCTCACCGCTATGAGTCTGTGGCCTAACAATGTCCGTTCGAATAGCAGGTGGTGCATTAAAGACCTCCACTGAACCCACTGGAGTGTTCTCATTCTCCTCTTCTGTAACTTCTGCCAATACATCAAATCGCGAAGAATTACCAGCCATGAAAACCTCCGGCATTGTTGGTACAGTCAGCTTGCTATTCTTACGATGTGGCGTAGACGGTTGACACTTGAACCCTTGTTGATGTTGCACAGTCGACGTCTCAGTTCTGTTGTTCCTTCGACACCGACGTTTAGCAATCATCCACGGACCAAAAGCCTCTAGAACTTCTGGGCGAGTGAAAGCTTCCTGCACTTCAGCATTAACCACCCCCTCATCCACCAGTTTCTCCACGTCCGAATTCACAACATTCAAAGGATAGTGATCTCTAATGTGCCCAACTCTACCACACTCAAAACAGATGTCTTGAATGCCCTCATATAACACCCTCCAAATCCTGCTCCTCAACTTAAACTTGGACTTCAATGGTTTCGTGAGGTCTATCTCAACACAAACTCGTGCAAAATTGCATCGAGACGACTCAAGAGTAGCCTTATCAAACTTCACCACACGCCCAATACGGCTTCCAATCAACATCAGCACCTCCCGATGGTAGTATTCCAAATCCAATTTAGGGAACTGAACCCACACAATTGCCTTATCAATGATTGCATTGTCCGGGTCAAAGTGAGGCTCCCACCTTCTCACAATCACCACATGATCCAACACCATCCATGGCCCCTCAAAGAGCACTCTATCATAGTCTTCATCATTTGTGAATCTAAGCAAGTAATAATCGTTACCCATGTCAGCCATTGTCACATGCCCCTTAAGCTTCCATTTATTCAATAACGATCTGTGAAGGAAACGGTATCCCACTCGCTTACCCAAAACCTTGATAAATAGAGTACGGAGCCATGGGCGCCTGATACGCTTCTTCAACTCCGACGACAACCGAATCACTGGGCAATCTTCTTCCTCATCTTCCTCTTCGTCCGACCCCGAGTCTGCATAATAGTCATCCCAATCCTGTTCGTAATCCGCCATAGGAGTATCACTTGGGCCAGCTAACATCTCCTTGTATGACGACTTACGACGGGTTTCCTCTCTCTGAGGGCACTCATTGTTAGCAGATTGCACAGGTTCAGCTTGACACACAGACCCTTCTACTCCAATGGAACCGTCTCCAACCGAGGCCTTTACCTTTTTATTGCTTCTTTCCACTTGATCTTTTTCTTGGACAGATTGCTCAGTGATCATAGGCACCGTCGCTTCAGTGGCAGCGTTGGGGCAGGATGTCTCAATAACCATTACTGGTGCTGCTTGAACAAGGGGGTCTCCATGCCCACCACCTGTTGGACAAAAACTCCAATAGAAAAAAGAAAGAAAACACTATACTTCAGTTGAAAGGTTTTCACGCGCCCATGCGTTTGCTTGTATATGACTTATCTATAATTTTAATTTTACGTACGAGGAAACTTGGATAGAGAACGTTGGGCCTTGGGGTTTGAGATCTTGGCGTAAATAACACCTTTTTTTTTTTTTTGGTAGTGCGTAGCCATCCAGTCAGCCCTCCATAACCAGAGTTTGAAAGCAAATTATGGATATACATACAAGTTGGTTTAATTCCCACGAAAAAGAGTTGAGGACGAAGTCCATCTTGAAAAACAATCATGGATTCTGTCTCAATGCAGGCCTTAACAAGACCTCTTGCCTGAGTAAGGAGGACTGGTTCCTTCTCTGCCAAAGCTGATCAACAGCTAACGGCGAAATGCATCTAGCCCTGGAAAAAATCCCATCAACTCAAGGAAAAGGAAACTCTAGAGCATTTGCTCTTTTTTTGTGATCATGCAAAGGCAGTATGGTTTGCCTCCCCTCTTTCCCTTGGTGTTCGGAAGTAGGTTTCGTGTTTTCTTGAATCTTGGTGGTCAGGTTAATTGTTGGCTAAGATTGGATAATAATAGTCCCGTGTGGGAGATTTTGAGACAACTAGGTTTGTTTTGTTGGGGTATTTTGGTTAGCCAGTAATGCCGCAGTTCTCAATCATGAGCATCAAAAAAAAAAAAAAACAACAGTGGCGGCCAGAGCTTTATTTTTGCTGCGTGAACTTGCAACACTGTGCTGCCTTATACTCAGAATTTGGTGGTTCCTTGCCCTCAACCAGTTGAAGCTAATCAGGTCTCTTGGCAACGACTGAATGAGGAAAGGATTAAAATCTCAATTGATGATGCACCATTTTGTCCGTCCAGGAGTTAGTTGTTTGCAGGAATTCAGACGTTAATTTGGCCAGCTTTGGGGGTGTAAGTAAAGAATTTAACCCATATGGGAGAAAGATTATTCATTTAAACAATAGTTTAAAATGAAAAACCAAAAATTTTAGACGTATGGGTAATGGGATCCTCAATGTATAAGTGAACGAGAACAATTATAAGTTATACACGACTTTTTACTTTGGTATTGTTTACGCGCCTCCATCAATAAAATAAAAAAGCCGAGCCGTACAATTACAATCGCTGATTAGGGTTTTGTACGTTTTGTGTTTGGGTTGCGTTGCTACTACGATATGTTGGGGCGGACGAGGACGAAAGAGGTGATCGAGGGCGACGACGGGTGGGACACCGTGAGCGACTACGGCGACGAGTCGGAGTCGTTACCTGATGTGAAGGACCCGTTAGTCCGGGATCCGCTCGCCGAATACAGGAGGCACATAAAGCAGACCAAGGTATTTAATTCCTTCCAATCATCAAATAGTTACTTTTTATTGTTTCAAAAAATAAAAAAGTAGTTACTTTTTATTTTATTGATCGATTAATCGTTTGTTTCAATCTCTCTTAGGGTTTTGACATTAATTTGGAGGTTCCCTGTGAACTGAAATATTCGGGTTCGATTCAACCCGTACCCTTCTCGTCCAGCGATCACTTTAGAAAAATAAAAGAACTCGCCTCTTTTGCCGTTCAGCTTTACAACGACAAGAAAAAGGTCTCCCTTTATTTATATTTTGATTTGTATTTATTTGCATAAAATCGAAATAATAATCTTGCTTTTGTAATCATCATATATAGGGTAAAAGCCTGGTGCTTCTTGAGGTTCTCAAAGCAAATTATTCGGCTTATATTTCTAAGTACTTCATAACCATGAGAGTCATTGACAAGTCAACGCTGGAGATCATAACTTATCAAACTAGGGTGTATGCGTATGCGTACTCACTTCCTGGCATCAGTAAGCTTCGTGTGGAAATCTTTCGGCCCCGTCCGGCTGATCAAGGCAAATCAGCTACTACGTACCCTCTCTTGCCATTTTGTTTTAATCTGTTTCTCTTATTGGCTGGCTAATTTGTGTAGTCCTTTTCTCCTTTGCCTGGTTTAGGGGATTCTGCGGACTCCACGGACCTGCGAAGAACAAAGCTTGATGGTGAAGACGGCAATGATGTCTTCCATGCTACCTACGGTGCTTGTTGTCTTTGTGAAAATGAACTTCATCAACTAATGACTGAACACGCTCGCAAATACAAAGCAAAGTTCTTCCTGAGCCGTGGTCCTGTTGCCCTTGATCATCCTTTCCACCGCTGCAGAATGGAGCAGAGTGCCAGGGCCGCTCTTGCTCATTACGTTAAAACCTATCCCGAGGTTTAGTTTTTCCTTCAATTTTCTTTAGTCATTCATTTTGTTTTGACTCTTTGTCCTCTTTCCCTATGAGTGGAGACACACAAAACCTTTGTAAATTAATGAATGATGTACTGTTGCTCCTGTTTCCCTTTATTTTTTGCAGGAACTCAAAATTAGGTTTATCGCTGTTGTTGAAGCTGAGTTGACTGAATTTGCATCCAATCTGTTAGAGTATGATATAACCTTTCATGCAGTGAGATATGATCCTTCTAAGGATGAAGATCCTTGTGTGACATCCTTTCAAGCTCAGGTTGTTTATGATAGTGCTCAACATGAAATGGTGGAGCTGAAGAAGCTAATACCAACGGATATCGGATGTAAGTTTTTGAAAGTTTTGATTCAATTTGTTAGCGTGATACTTATAATGTATTCTGACTGCTTGGCCACCCCTCATGGCCTAATAGGTTGGAGCTTTATTATCTATGTACCTATGCACTGCACAAATACAGTCAACATTGTCGGCTTCTCTATGTAAATAAATATTTTTTTTTTTTTTTTGATACTACTATGTAAATAAATATATGCATATGCTCAGTATCTTTAGGTCTTGTTCATGTAGAACAGGTAATTCATATCTTAATGTGGGGCTTTTATTTAGACTTACCTGGAATCCTTTCATTTTAGAGTGCTTTGGTTAGAAATTACAAATTGTAGAGAATTGAACATTTTGCCTGCAACTTGATTGATATTGATATTGGAGAGGAAAGAATTATCTGTTGAATGGGCGCAAATTAGTTGTCATCCCTTATGGTAGCCAATCCATCTAGCATTTCTAAAGTTTGATTTATTTATTGCAATTTTTTTAAGAAAATGTTCTCATCTATAACTAATCTGTTTTTCTTATATATGCAGTGTTGCAGTCCTTGTGAATTTATTCTATCGACGTTCAACTTGATGCTTTTGCAGTATTCCTAATCTTCGAATGTGCTGCTTTTTGGAATCAAACCACCTCCTCTGCCTCAAAGATTGGTACCCTGACATGATGTTAAGCCAGGTCTCCTTTAGAGTAGCAATGTTTCTGGGTGCAATTTCATGACATCCATTCTCAACTTTCATCTCATGACATAATTGATAAGCTCGATGAATTGTTTCCTATTTTCCATTTATATGAGCCTAAACTAGAGTCTATATTGGGGTGGCAAGGTTTTATTTAGAGCCAGGGTGAAAATTATATTGAAACTAATAAACCATTAAAATCTGGCGCGACCTGCCTGGACCTTAATGGCAATGAAATGTGGATCAAATTCAAATATAAGAGGCTGGGCGAATTCTGCTTTAGATGCGGAATGTTAACGCACCCTGCATCCAGGTGCTTTAGATCCCAGAGGGCTCGGAGAAACCGGATGAGCTAGTTTTGGGGCATGGATGAGGGAGATCTGTGGAAATTATCATCTTGCCAAGAAACAAATGCAAACTGAAAAGCTGGGAGAGCAGGACCTGGAAATTATCATCTTGCCAAGAAACAAATGCAAACTGAAAACCTGGGAGAGCAGGACCTGGAGGCAGACATCTCATCTGCGGAGGACCAATAAACTATGCTGATGCTGTGAACACCCCTTCAGGGAGGCGGATGACCACTAATGCAAGCAGCAAGAAAATGCGAAAAGCTGAGGAGGAAGTAGTGTTGTCTCCAATTCAGGAATTAGCGAGAAGGAATGATCATACTAGGCTAGTGAATGCAGTGGCCCAACTCGTTACTGAAATGCACGACGCGTCTCCAATCACTGCTTCAGCCTCAAAGCCAAGTTGGAAGCGGCTGGCAAGGAAGACAAAGGTTGGCTACCAACCTTCTACGGTGGAACTGATTCAATTATTCGAATTGAAGGAGGGGTCTCGGCCCTAGGATAGAGTAAGTAATGGAGAACTGGAGATGGACAGGGGGGACAAGTCTAGTGTCCCTCAAGAGCCTAAGGAGTAATTCGAATGTGCACAGTCGGGTATTGTCATGGAGGATAAAGAGACTACCGTGACTTTTTTTTTGTCTCTGTTTAGCGAGAAACAACGATCCTCTATCTGCCTGCAGATGGTTGTTTCGAACTTTTGATGATAAGTGCTGCTGATGTCTTCTTTCTGGAGATGACTTGGATGCGAATATTCTATGGTAGCAGCTACTGAGACAGGTGGTCTCACAGCATCGTAGTGCGGTGTCTTTGGAGGATTGGAAGGGGGTGGGTTGGTCACTTTGATCTTTGGTGAGATTGTTAAAGTGCATAGTACTATTTTTTTTTTTTTTGAGAAATAGTGCATAGTACTAGAATGTTTCATTCTATATTCGTGTAGATGCCCCACCACTCACCGTATTCTACATGCACTCTGGAGGTTATGTTTTGGTTTTCGCATTACTCCCCCTGTACAAGTTTCTGGGATCCTACTGCATTGATTGCGTCTCTGAGTGTTTGGCAACCGACAAGCTTGGTATCGTTTTCGCGCTTCCATCAATAAAATAAAAGCCGAGCAGTACAATTACAATCGGCGATTAGGGTTTTGTGTTTGGGTTGCGCTGCGTTGCTACTACCTTGTTCGGGTGGAGTGTGGACGAGGAAGATAAAGGACCACGATTCGACCCGTACCCTTCTCGTACAGCGATTACCAATTCGAATGATAAAGGAGCTCGCCGCTAGCTTTTGCCGTTCAGTTTTTTTCGACGACAAAAAAATGGGTCCTCCCTTATTCTTTCTTCCCTTTACTTATTTATTTATTTTTTAGATTTGTATTTATTTGCGTAAAATAGAAATAATAATCTTGCTTTTTTTAGTCATCATAGGGTAAAAGCGTGGTGCTTGTACAATTTGGATCAGGATATGAACACAAATTGAGTTATATTTTTTTTTTCTCCCATTGGTGTTATTAATTTAATAGTTTTTTTTTTTTTTTTTTTTTTTTTTTTTTTTTTTTTTTTTTTTTTTTTTTTTTTTTTTTTTTTTTTTTTTTTTTTTTTTTTTTTTTTTTTTTTTTTTNTATTGGTATTGCTGGAAAACACAGACGAGGTTCCCATCCAAATGAAACGCTGCCTTATGGGTAAACTATGGACGGAACGCAATTTCAACGCCCACGCCTTGCTTCGCACCATCACTTCGATCTGGAATCTAAGGAAAGGGGTAGAGGCTTCAGAAATCGGCACAAACCTTTTCCTGTTCCAATTCAACGACGACAGAGACATAGGAAGGGTTTTAGAAGGCGAGCCATGGCACTTTGATAAACATATCCTTGTCCTACAGGAGATATCCGGCGAGGAACAACCATCGACGATCTCCCCGTCTCACACCCCGATCTGGGCACACCTCCATGATGTTCCCCTGAAATTTAGATCCGAAAAATTGATCACTCAGATTGCTAGTAAGGTGGGAGAAGTGCTGCACCTGGAACCCAGCACCTTATCAGTCAAGAGCAAAATTGTCCAGGTACGGGTTCGTCTAGATCTGTCCCAACCGCTGAAGAGTAAGATTAAGGTTCAAATGGGACAAGGTAAGGTACTCACAATTCCAGTAAAGTATGACCGGCTGCCAACCTTCTGTTTCACATGTGGCCGATTGGGCCACACCTTAAGAGATTGCGATGATTTTCCGGATGACGGGGCTGATGGCGAGACTCCCTTGTATGGTGATTTCTTGCGTGCGTCACCCATTAGACGAACCGTTGGCCTGACGGTGGCAGCGCGCAAAACCCCCCACGAAGGCACACGTCGGGAGCTCTTTCAGGGCCCAATTATGAGAACAGATGATCCTGCAGGCCATACTCAGTTTCAGCCTAAAGGAGGAGTTCGAGTGGTACAGGGCACAGATACACCGAAGGGAGAACTCGTGGGGAATTTGGCATCAATGCTGGAGGTTCTACAGAAGATGACAGTGGTGGAGGCGGGTTCTCCAGCGAGTTTAGTGGACAATGAAGACTCCACACCTAAGCGGGCTTCCCTCTTGGTAAAAGATGATACGCTGGCTATCCCTGGAGAGGAGGAGATGCCAACGGAAATGGAAAAGGAGACCAGACAAGTCACCCCGGTACAGGGCCTAAAAACCACAGTAGTGACCCATCCCCCTGAACTTCCCTCCCCTAATCCCACTCCGATACAGACCTCCCTACATACACAACTTGACCCGTCCTCCACTCCCAAGCTAGCTCCAAACCCTCATACTCACAAGGAAAACACCTCAATCAATCATGCCCCAGAAACACATGATAACCCCCCTCCTACCTTACTCATCCCTCCCCCGACACAGGCCCCTGTAAACCACCCCCCTCCTTCCAATGAGCAAGAGCTTATACCTCCCTCAACCCTTAAAACCCCTCAGAATAATGATCACCTCAATCCCAACATTTACGCAACAACCCCTGCCACACCTTTACAGTTTTCTTCAGGGCCCGACATCACCCCTTTGACATGCGAACCAGGAGAGAGTACAAGGCCGACAAAGTGGAAGCGCAAGACCCGCCGAGCTGTGGGCAAGGCCCTCTCGACCCCGGTTTCTGTGGGAAGTAAGCGGGAGAAGGAGACAGAGGCGGTGGAGATGGATTACGAGCTCTCCTTGGATGCTAAAAGAGGACGAAACATCAGAATGGAACCAGCGGCGGAGACTGCGGAGCAGTCCCGCCGAACACAATGAATCTCATATCATGGAACTGTTGCGGGCTTGGGAACCAAGCAACGGTTCGTGCTCTAAAGCGATTAATACGCTCTCAAGATCCCGGTATGTTATTTCTTATGGAGACTCGTTTAAAGGCTTTTGAAGTAGATAGGATTAGAGACTCTTTAGGCTTTAATTTTGGTTTTAGTGTTGATTGTGATGGAGAAGGTCGACAGAGAAGTGGGGGAGTTTCTATGTGGTGGAGAGACCATTTAACCCTGACGCTACGCTCCTTTTCAGTACATCACATTGACTTCTTGGTTTCGGGTGCTGAATTTGGGGTGAACTGGAGATGCACGGGTATATATGGCTGGCCAGAAACAGGGAATAAACATTTGACCTGGGCACTTATCGCTCAATTGGGTTTGCAAGAGACTCTTCCGTGGCTATTATGCGGAGACTTTAATGAAATATTATTCAATGCAGAAAAACAAGGGGGTGCGGTTCGTAATTTTAATCTAATGCAAGCCTTTCACTCTGTTTTGGAGGAATTCGAATTGGAGGACCTTGGTTATGAAGGTTATCCATTCACTTGGATTAAAATGCGAGATGGCCAGATCTGGATGCAGGAGCGCTTGGACCGTTTTGTAGCAAATCCGAACTGGAAGGCCCTCTTTCCCCAATCTCGGGTCACCCACTTGCTGCGACTGAGGTCCGACCATCATCCAATCCAAGTATGCATAAGCAAGGACCAGCCTAGAATGGACCCGAAACCCAACGTCTTCAGATTCGAATCCATGTGGGTGGATCTCCCAGAATGCTCCCAGGTCATTGAACAAGCATGGCAATGTTATCAACGGACTGCCACTGGATTCTCTAGCTGTATCACTAAGTGCGGTCAAGCTCTCTCCACGTGGAGCCGGAACTCGGTGGGGAGTATAAAACAAAAGATCAAACAAGTCTCTAGCGAGCTGGCTAGGGTGCAGCCGGCTGATTACACCTCCGGATTCCCCGGAGAGAGTCATGCTCTTGCCCTTGAGCTGGAAAACCTCCTGGAGGCAGAAGAGAAAATATGGCACCAGCGCTCTCGGGTATCCTGGCTTCGTGATGGGGATCGGAACACGGGGTTCTTCCATAAAAGAGCTTCTCAGAGAAAGAAAAAAAATGCTATCCGCGGGGTACAAGATGAGCAAGGGCGAATGTGGACAAGCCATGAGGGGATTAGTAGCGTGGTTAGCCAATATTATCAGGAGCTCTTTACTTCTTCTTATCCGAGTGAAGTCTCATCTGTCACTGGCATGCTGGAACCTCGAGTTACTAATGAGATGAACCACAAATTAACACGACCATTCACTGCCCAGGAAATCAAGGAAGCACTCGGACAAATGCACCCAACAAAAGCACCTGGCCCCGACGGTATGCCCGCTCTTTTTTACCAATCATTTTGGCATGTTGTTGGCGCTGATGTCCTTGATCTTGTGCTGAACATATTGAATAATAAAATGTCACCCAAAGACATCAACACCACCCACATTGTGATGATACCAAAAATACCCAAACCTACATCACCTGAACATTACCGTCCCATAAGTCTATGTAATGTTGTGTTCAAAATTGTGACAAAATCTATAGCGAACAGAGTCAAATATGTCCTCCCACAAATAATAAGTAGTAACCAAAGTGCCTTTGTCCCAGGGAGACTCATCACGGATAATGCTTTAGTTGCATTTGAAACTTTCCATTATATGAAAAAAAAGAAGACGGGAAAGAGAGGTTACTGTGCCATTAAACTTGATATGAGTAAGGCATATGATAGGGTCGAGTGGGGTTTCCTTGAGCAGTCCATGACGAGGCTAGGATTTGCACAACAATGGGTAGAGTTGGTGATGAGGTGTGTAACAACGGCATCCTTTGCGGTGCGCGTAAATGGTGTCCCAACCAATTATTTCACTCCATCTCGAGGTCTCCGTCAAGGAGACCCTCTTTCACCTTATCTGTTCCTTATATGTGCAGAAAGTCTATCCGCCCTTCTCAAGGGGGCAGAGAGAAGTGGAGACCTCCATGGCATCTCTGTTTGCCCCAGGGCCCCAGCCATTTCTCATTTGTTTTTCGCAGATGACAGCATCCTTTTTGCAAGATCAACCAACCGGGAGATTAGTGCGATTCGCCAGATTCTGAATGTCTATGAGCTTGCATCAGGGCAGAAAATCAACTTTGACAAATCCGAGATATCCTTCAGCCAAAATGTACCAAAGGAGACCCAAATTTTGCTTGAGCAGAGACTTGGAGTAAAGGCAGTGGATTCTCATGCCAAATACCTGGGGTTACCCACGGTTCTTGGCAGGTCAAAGAAACAGGTTTTCTCAATGGTAAAGGACCGCATCTGGAAAAAGCTGAATTGCTGGAAAGAGAAGTCCCTCTCAGTTGCGGGGAAGGAAGTCTTGATCAAAGCGGTGGCCCAAGCTATTCCGACCTATGTTATGCAATGTTTTGCCCTGCCAACCACTCTTTGTGAAGAAATCGAAGCCATCATCTCGAGGTTCTGGTGGGGACAAAAAAGGGAGGAGAGACGCATTCACTGGACGAAATGGGAAGGGTTGTGCTGTAATAAAAAATCTGGCGGCCTCGGATTCAGAAACTTAGCCTGCTTCAATCAGGCCCTACTTGCAAAGCAGTGTTGGCGACTGCTCCAAGATGAGACCTCCCTGCTATGCCAAGTCTTTAAAGCAAAATATCTTAGGGCTCACTCATTATTACAAGCTCAAAAGAACAGCGCCCAAAGTTTCACCTTCCGGAGTATACTATATGGCAAAGAACTATTGGTGGCGGGTCTTAGATGGAGAGTGGGAAATGGTGAATCTATTAGTATTTGGACGGACCGTTGGCTGCCACAAGGAGAGGGAAGAGTTTCATCAAGTCCGAATGAAGAGTATGGTGTGGACAGGGTCTGCGACCTCATTGATACAGAAACTATGTATTGGAAGGAAGATTTGCTTTCCTCCCTCTTCAGTTCCGAGGAAGCCTCAGCTATTCGGTCTATCCCTTTAAGCAAGTACCAGCTTCCTGATCGATACATGTGGAGCTATACTCACAATGGAACCTTTTCAGTAAGAAGCGCATACTGGGTGGCTTTCGAGTTGACACATGCTGAGCTTATGAACAATGGAGGACTAACCGCAAATCAAGGAATAAACTGGCAGCAGATTTGGAAGCTAAACCTACCTCCAAAAGTTAAACATTTCTGGTGGAGGGCATGCAAAAACATCCTGCCCACCCGTGCCAAACTGACCAGACGAGGGGTCAATTGTGACCCTATCTGTGGCAGATGCAACCAGACCGAGGAGGACCTAAACCACCTGGTGCTAGGATGCTCAAAGTCGGCTGAAGTTTGGACCATTTCATCCGTTGCGAACACGGTACTCCCTCTACTGCATGCGAATTTCAATCAATTGGTTGGTATATTGTTCTCGCAGGTAGCAGAGGAGACAAGGGAAGAGGTGATTATGCTAGCATGGACACTATGGCACTCCCGCAATCAACTATATTTCCAACAGAAGCTGCTCCCTCCTGCACAGATTATCGCGCTAGCCTCTAGCATGAAAACATCCTTCCAACAGAACCAGAATCGACACCCTATCGGTGCCCCTCTTCCTCAACCCACAATATGGCGCCCCCCTAATCCGGGTCTACTGAAGTTAAACTGTGATGCAGCCCTCTTTACCGATGGCTCATGTGGTTTAGGCTTTGTTGTCCGGAACCATGTAGGTGATTTACTTACTGCAGGTTATGTGAGAGTGAATTCGATTTCAGACCCTACATGTGCTGAAGCTCTGGCGGCTAGGGTTACACTGGAGAAAGCCATGGAGATGGGTTTCCAGAATGTGATTTTGGAGTCTGACTGTCTTCCCCTAATCCATCAGCTGCGTCAGCCACAACCACTGTTTTCTTATCTCAGCATTCTTGTGCATGATATTTTGTTATTGGCTTTCAATTTTAGTTCCATTTCCTTTTCCCATGTTAAACGTGATGGCAATAAGGTAGCACATAGCCTTGCTCAGATGGCTAGGGGTACCAGAGACCTTCGTATTTTTACCGATGATGCTCCTTTGTGCATTGTTGAGTTGATTGATTTAGATGCTGTAACTTCATCTCACAACTAATGAAAGTTCGCATCCTTCTCAAAAAAAAAATTTAATAGTTTTTACAATTTTCATGCGAAGACGAGAGTACCATGTATCTATTATATCTATATATATATATATATATATATATATATATATATATATATATATATATATATATATATATATATATATATATATAGCAGAGACACCTCTCAGGAAAGACTAAAAAGAAGACACCTGGAAGTTGAAGAGCATATAAACAAGATATGTGTTGCATTTATAATTTTCTTAGTTATTTTTAAAATAATGATAAGATGTTGATAAGATCATCTTCTTTGTATTATTTTTTAATTTTTTTAAAAATAATAAAATAATTTGAATAGCTTCTAACATGTTTTTTTCTAGGTGTTAACTTTTTTCTATTTAAATATATTCTCTCTTAGTAATACTATTTTTTCATAATTCATTCTCTAAAAAAATACCTTTATTTGTAAGTTTTCCTACTACACATGTGTGTATTGCATCTTCTTGGCAATCATTCAATAATTTTTTCTATTTATATTGGTTGTATTTTTCTATACATTTTCATAATTTATTTTCCTATATTATTTTATATAATTAATTAAATTATGTTTAAATGTTTGCAAAAAAAAATCAATATTCTGTGTTATTTTTAAAATGCTAAGTTTTAGTAAGTTTTAATTTATTGTTTTAAAATAAATAATGGTATATAATACAAAATATTAAAATTATGATCAAACCAAACCCAAATTCTAAGCCCGTGTATTGCACGGGATGTGTACTAGTATGTATATGTATGTGAATGTGATAGATATTTCCTGTGCGGTAATACAATTACTTTTTAGTTGTGATGATATGTAGTTCTATTTTCTTTTATAGTTGATAATCCGGTCTTAAGTATGGGGTATAGGCATCATCAGAGTAGGACATTCTCATTTAAGTTAGGATCTCAATAGGAGAGAGATGGATAGTGCACAATTGCTGCGTATTGTAATTATATCATGTTAGTGTGGTACTTGTGTTTTCCTTTTTTTTTTTTTTTTGATGAATGATGTATGCTTTCATTGATCAAACTGCAAATGGAGCAACATCAACAGAAACTATGTCAAGGATGTGCCTAGGGGCATCCTCAACATAAATAATAAGGTCCTTGCTACTCTGTTTTCCTTTTTTTTTTTTTTTTTGATAAAACATGTTCGTGTGATACAATGTATTCTGATTACTTTTTTCTTTTCTTATACTAATCATTGAATGTATCGTGATGACGTGACCACCCCTCATGGCATAATGCATGGGTTGGAGCTTTATTATCTGTGTACTTATACACTGCACAAATACACTAAACATTCTCAACTTCTCTATGTAAATAAATATATAGATAAGCTCAGTATCTTTAGGTCTTGCGCATGTAGAACGGGTAATTCATACCTTATCTAGAGTCTGGACTTTTATATGGACTTACCAGGAATCCTTTCATTTTAGGAGTGCTTTGGTTAGAAATTACAAACTGTAGAGAATTGAACATTTTGCTTGCAACTCTATTGATATTGATGTTGGAGAGGAAAGAATTATGTGTTGAATGGGAACCGATTAGGTCTTTCCATTGCACAGATATAGTCAGAAGGTAGCCAATCCCTCTAGTTTTTCTAAAATATGATTTATTTATTGCAATTCTTATTTTTTAATTTTTTTTCTCAGCTATAACTAATCTTTTTTTCTTATATGCAGGGTTGGGTTGGAAGAACCAGTTATAGCTGATAAAAAAAATTAAAAAAATCTATATTTTTCTCAATTATAGTCAGAAAAACCTATTTTTCTAAAATACGAATTATCTTTTTTTCTCCGCTATAAAAAAACCTATATTAAAAAAATCTTATAATTACAAAATGTGAGACACCAAGAAGAAAACTAAAAGCCAAATTGGCCAACCAATCTGCAAGGCAATTTGCTTCCCTGTAAACATGCTTGAGCTTCACTTGCCAGTCTCGGTTGATGTTACTGCTTGAATATGATTGTTTTATGCCTTTTATTAATCTATTGTTCCTATATTTCACTCCTCATATAACTCACCTATAGGTGAAGTGAGATTTGGCGGTCACTGGTGTAAGTATCCGGTTCATGCAATTGACAATCAAAAGCACAAAAATACAACATGTATGCGCAGCCGAAATACCGGATACACATGGAGGTTCCATGTGAAGGGAACTAAACCGAATAACAATTTTTCATACCTGTAACGGTTGAGGTCTTTCACCCAACTGTAGAACCGAATCAGCTAGAGCCAGACAAAGGCCTCGCCCCTCTACGGTATCCACACGAACCGCTGTAACTGGTTGAAGAACGTCTCACGATCTTCAACCCGAGCTCTCCCGAACTGGTGTGCTAGCAACAGAAAACGGGAGCTGTGTGGTGTTTAGTTTCTTCTTTCTTTCTCAAAGAATGAAGTGGATGGTGTGTGTTTTTCTTCTCATTTTTCAGACCTCTCAAGACACTCTCAAGACTCTGAAAACTCTCTAAGACAGGTGAGGAAGAAGCTCAAGAGTAATCTGATTACTCTCCACACCAATGCATAATGGAGGGGAGCTAATGGCCAACATGGTGGACCATTAGACAATATGATTCTGTCTTCACACAAAATATGTCTCCACTAATGCATTATCACACAACTCATCACAGCACTAGTTTGGTTAAATTATTCTGACAATAATTGAACCAAACCAGCCCAAAAACGACCCTGGTCCAACCACGGTCCAACCGCGGTCCAACCGCGGTCCAACCACACCTTGGTTCAACTATGGTCCAACCACGGTTCAACCACCTGCTCGAATCAACGGCTGTATGTGTGTGACCCTGTAGGCACTTGAACGTTCGGCAATAATCGTAAAATCTCATTTTACAATTATAAGCAAAGAGCGGCGTCTAGCAACACATCATTGCCACCCGAACGACAAGATCAATACTGATTCCACGTGCCTCGGAACATGTCACCGTCCCTTCGTCCCATTATCAAGATTAAACACGAGATATGGAATATGTCAATCTCGCATATGTTTAATCTCGGTTTCTTGATCCTCGAGTTAACGGATAAAACGGATACCAATAATATCATATATCATTATCCGAGCATGGCCATGCATTTACAGTTCAACTCTATCAAGAAACACTCCGATAATATACCCGTTATATGGGTTGGACGAATCCCCTCTGGATCATGCAAAACCCACTACACACTCATCATATACCCAATGATTACCCTTACGTCTATCCAGTTACGGATGACCAGGAATAATATCAAAGCATATGACTCACATGTTGGGAACCTTGATGATCACAGGTCTAAGGACAATACATTATAAGAACCGCTATCGACAAAACATATAACATTCCATGTAGCGTTCTTATGTGGGTCGGTCCAGTCCACAAGTTCTCTAACTTGTACCCGTATGTAGAATTCATAT
This sequence comes from Turnera subulata, assembly GCA_028386065.3. Lineage (NCBI taxonomy): Eukaryota > Viridiplantae > Streptophyta > Magnoliopsida > Malpighiales > Passifloraceae > Turnera > Turnera subulata. The sequence goes on along the minus strand of JAKUCV010000636.1, from coordinate 56,419 downwards.
CACATATGCAATTCTCAACATACGCTAGTCTTAATTTATTATTACAACCCATCCATAATAACAATCGACTAGGGACAATTTAAGAATATGAAATATTCTAGGGTTATAAGTATGTGCAAGCATTTATCTCATAAACGATACTTATTGGAATAACCTTAATGTGTACATATGACTCAAAATATACATCCATTGATTGGCTTTTGGGCATATTACACTAACAACTGGAGACAGAGAGAAATCAAATCTGGCCATGAGAAGAGAAGAGGACCGAGATGCAGCGGAAAGGAAGAGATCAGGCAACAATGACGAATGATAACAAAGACAACAACGAGAAGAGATAATAAAATGGACAATTATTGCCGACACCATTTTAGACAAGGCGGCAAGTGAAAAAATAGATAAGGATAAACAAATGGTAAATTTGGTGCGGGTCAAGTTGGTGGAGACATGGAAGGTTGATGATTTTTGATGATATGACAGCATTATATAAGATAGGAATTGTGAGGGTTGATGAGACAAATTAGGCTTCGGATCCATGGTTCTCTTTTATTTTGTCTTATATTAATTTTATGAAATGGGTAGAATTGGGCTTAAAAAAATTAAACTAAAACAAATGATTAGCATTGTGCTTAAAAATATTAAATATGACCAAACTATAAAGAATAAGGCTAAGTTTAATGGATGATAATGGGTGTACATTAAAAGTTAAGGTTATTGAAAATTGATACTTTATGCATATACATACCAGTTAAATATATTGATAAATTATTAGACAATAAAAATAATAATCAGGTATAGAAATAAGATATACTGGGGAATAAAATTGAATATTGGCTTGGGAGGATTGAAAAAGATGAACTCAGAATCTAAAAGCTTGGGAGGCTTGATTAAGCTCGCAAGATTAGCGAGTCGAATGGTGCTCAATTCGAGCTTTTTTTTTTTTGATACTAATGAGTATCCCAGCTCGACAAGCCAGACTAATCTCATCCGTGGTTAAATATGTTGGACCCCGCTCGTGGTCTTAGGCTAAATGCCCGGGAATGCTGCTCAATTCGAGCTTGTTAAAGTTGAGTCGATTTCATTTACTCATTGAGTCGATATGGAGTAACTGACTAGTAGTTCACCATTTACATGCGTATATCAAATTAGATTGTCTTGGGTGTCCCATTTTTGTTTCGTTTTTGAATTTAGGATCCATTTTTGTATTGGACTCCCTCATTTCATGTCCATTCATGGCCAACAGACTGCCACCGGTGGTGGATGGTGTTACTCCTCGCTAAAGCGTGACCGGCCATGTAACTAGAGCACCAACAAGCATATATCAAAGACACCCGTGGGTCTTAGAATACTAGGGCAGAAGTTAGCCTAGCGAGCAACTAAATATAGTGCGCAACAATTAACATAATACAAACAATATATAAAGTACGAAAGTCATTTTTACATAACCACACCGTTACAAAATTTGTACTGCAAATGGTGTCTAACTATGTATAGCCTACATTAGTCTCTCCATTACATTAAAAAACCAAGTTTAGCCAAAGATGCGTTAATACCTATAAGTAAGGATACTTCCTGTCCAATCCTCCCAAGTAGGCTTATCCCTCTCCCCCTAATTGAAAATAAAATAGTAGAAAATTAGTGAGTCCATAGCTTAATGAGTAAGCAATCATGCATGAGATGCTCACAATACATGCAATGTTGGACATGGACAATCATCAAGTAAATATCCATCGGCTATGCTGGTTTCATCACCCCTAACTAGCTGGGAAAAATGCCCTATGGCGACTCATGTAACTTGACAACATGTTTATAATTTTCATCTTTTAACCCAAATTTCTATGTTTGAGGCAATCCGATAGTAATGGGAAGTGCACATGACTTGCTGCCAAACCTACATAACCCCTTGTTTCCATTGTTTTACACCTGCAATGAGACCAAGCGGGCAATATCCTTTGCAAAGTTCAGCAACCTGTCACTTGGCGCACAAGTGTGCTACAAGTGCGCAATAATCCCTTAGTATGTACAAGCGTTGCTACTTGAGCACAATAGTTGTTAGACAACAAAACCTACATATAAAAACACTTATAAGCTACTTGAGCACTAGCGCATACCAATTGGCCAACTGTAGGCCATTCGGGTCACCATGTGCTCTAATGTGACACTAGCACACCAACTACACCACCAAGCCACCAGAATTCCTTGCTCGAGCCAATTGGCTACCCATAAAGCTAATTGCATACCAGCAAGGCCAATTGGCTATCCATAAAACTAATTGCACACCAGCAAGGCCAATTGGCCTCCCACGGGTCCAATTATGTATAGTGGTTGAGCCAACAATGGACTAGGTAGGCTAATTTTGCATTAATTTTTAGAAATCCAACCTTACCTCACCTTTTTGGTTTTTCGGTACAATGCTTCATGAAAGCCTTAAGTTCTTTAAATAATTCTAGTGTGCACGACATGGGCACCAAAACAAGTTTAAGGTGCTTGCTTGCCCCTTTTATCGCATGGGCTAGTAGGTGACTAAGCACCGACTTGCTACTATGCCTAATCTTAGTAGCGACACCTCAAACACCTTGCCACCTCATGGTATAATTTTTAACCAGACAACACACACCATCCTTAACCATTATCTTTACCCTAAGGTAAATTTTTCAAGCATTTGGCACTTCCTGATTGGCTATAACATCAATAAAAGAATTGCACCCTATTGTGCTGTAACGCGCCAGATTTTCATAATTTGATTTACGGAATTTTCAAAATTTATTTCCAATTTTACCCTCGATAGATTTCCGAGTTTCTGGTTAAGGAAAATAACTATTTTCTTTGGAAATGTCAATTTCAAGTTGGAATCTTTCATGCTTCGGGTTTCGTTGAAGTTGGAATGTGTTTCGGGGTGAAACACGGGACTTGTTGAGGCTTCAATCAAAACTACGCCGTTTTGAAAAAGAAAAAACCAACCAGCTGCGCGCGTTGACTGAAGTGGGTTGACAGCAACTCAGTCTGAAACGACGTCATTTCGGGACTGGGCCGACCAACCCTAAAAACTCCCTCTCCCTTTCTCCTCTTTCTCTCTTTTCTTTTCTCTTCTTCCTCTCTTTCTCTCCCGACGGCGCCCCCTTCTCTTTCTTCCTTCTTCCTCTTCTTCTCTCTCCCTCTCTCCTTTCTCTCTCTCCCCCTCGAACACCCACCGCCGCTACCTTCACCCTCTTCCCATCTCTTCCTTTCCTCGAGCCGCTGCACACCCAAGCAAAGAAGTCGCCGTCGTTCCCTTGTCGTCGTCGGGTGCTTGGTGTGACGGGATATCGCTTGGGTCCTTTGGGTCGAGCTCAAACCGCCGCCGCCGCCGCCATCGTCCTATCGCCGGTAAGCTTTGTTGATTCCTCTTGGCTCCGCTTTCGTTTCTTTGTGGTTTGGTGTTTGTGGATTTGCCCTGACTCGGGTTTGTTGTGGGTTTTAATTGGGTGTTGTTGTTGTGTTGATGGCGTGTGTTGGTTGACGGCGGATGGGCGCGGTTGTGGCTGACCTCGGCTGGGCTCGTCATTGGGTGGCTGGTTGTTGTTGTGTTGCTTGTGTGTGTCGTGTAGTGTTGGCAATTGGGTCTGCTGCGGGTTATTTTGGTGTTCGCCGGAATAGTTTTCTCTGCAAGTGGTGGTTCCGGCCGGCAGTGGTGGGTTTGCTTTCCCGGGGTAAGAACTCATTTACCCATCCCTCTCCTTCAATTCGTTTTCGGTGTTTTCGTAGTTGTTAGGGGTTGAATTGATTTCTGTGGGATGCTTTACATCTTGGCAGAATCGTTTTGGTGCTGTTGAGGATTTTCCGGCGAGGTTGTCCGGAATCCGGCGAGGCTCGGGAATTTTTCAGCGAGGGCTCGGGTTTGGTTCCGACAAGGCAGAATAATTCCGGCTTGAGGGTATCTTTTCTTTGTCATGTATTTAATCTCTTATTCATGGCATGTAATAATTAACGTAGGTATAATTGTTGTATTGGGAATTAAAGATATTTAGTGGAATACCGTGTGCGGGGTTGTGAGTGTGTATAGCCGGGAATTTACCGACACGGGTAGAACCATAGGCCGGGAACATTTGGGCTCGGGTTGACCTTAGAAAGGTTTTAGGAAAACCGGGCCCAGACCTAATATCTAACTTGTGGTTATCTCTTGGTTTTAAGTAAGCGAGCTTTGAGCCTAATCTTATAATTGTTTAATAACGGACTTAAGGAAGTGGGCTCTCGGCCCGGAATTGAATTTGGATTTAGATGGGCTTAAGTCCGGTGAACCTTAGGTCCCGATATTCGGAGTTTAGGTGAGAGAACATCTTGTCGGGCTTAGACCCGGAAATTACATAATTGGCTAGCTAGAGACGGGTTTAACTCAGTTGAGCATTTAGTTATCATGCATGTACGGTTTGGTTGTAATTGTTTTGTAATATTTGTGTGTGTCGGTATTCAGGCACGGGTAATACCTCGGGAGCTGGTGGATCTGTCTTGGGGAAAACTCCACAGGATAATCGACGTTGAGGTGACTTTATGAGTCTTTTTATGTTTGTATGCATGAGCTTGTTAGATTGGTCTGTTTGAGTTGCATGCCCTGTTTGCTAACATGCTGTGATCCGTATTGTGTGCCTATGTGTTACTATTTGTTGGATGAGCATGACTTTTGGATTGTTATGGAATATAACATGTGGAGTGACTTTGGGTGATTTGTGTGATGTACTGTGGGTCGGAGACCCGGATACTTGATTGAGTTGATAATTCACACAACCCTGTTAAATCACAACTTTTGGCACACATGAACTCATAATTTGTGAATAAGAATAATGTACTGTAGAAGATAGGCTACTGTGTGCTGATGACCGGTTGGTTCGAGCGGGAAGTAATACCCCTCGGGTTTACATGCGGGATAGCATGGTATATGCGGTTTAGCATATGGGTCTGTGATGACCGGTTCTACCTCCCTCCTTCTACCTCCCCCTTTCTACCTCCCTCTTTCTCTCTGTCTCTCTCTCTCTCTCTATGGATATGTTTCGGCTTCATGCCTGGTTGTCTCATGAGACGGGACACGCACACAGTAGGAGGCCCTGAATAATAAATACAATAAGAAAAGCTCAACACACAACAGATGGAGAATATAAACTATTTGCTTTATGTGGTTGGCATGTTAGTACTGGTTACTGTGTGTTTGCTTACTTGTGTTTGTTTCTCTTCTTTCCTTTCGAACTTGCTTTGCACACCTACATAACTAGATTTATACTGCTCACTGAGTAGGCGACTCACATAATCGCCACTGTTGTTTTTTTTCAGACTCTTAGATAGCGTGCAGTTTCCTTCTTCCCTTTTCGGAGTACGGACGTGGATATCCCAGCAGGTAGGTGTGCTTCATCTCCCGGTTGGATCCATAGAGTAGACATGCATATCATTTTACTTCTCTTGTTTTTACTTTGATTATTTCTTCCGCTGCAATTGGATTTTGTTGAGATGTCATTATTGATTTTGATTACCTTATCGGCGGGATGCCGGAATTTGATATTTGATGATGTTTCGGCAGAATGCCGGGTTGACTTATGGCTTTGTTAGCCGGTTTGTTTTGTTCTTTATGACATCTCGGTTTATTAAGAATTTCAGATAATGTTTTGGTATTGGATTTCGTGTTCCGGGTTTCAGGAGAATTTTGGTAAATTCCTTTGAATAAATATTTTATTTGTAAAATTGGGACACAGGTGTTTCATGTGCTCCAACGAGCACAACAACGCGCCAATTTTCTGCAATCACTCGAGCCCATTGCGCACCATTAGACCAATTGCTGACCAATTGTCCTACTTATTGACTAATGGTGCATTCAAGTGTACCAATTGCACTACCCACTACCTTCCTCACTGATATTATTAAGTAAATTTTCAGAGCCCACATTATATATACAGGGTTTTATAGATGGATTGGCTTTATATGCCCTTTGGATTGATGTCGTGTCATATTAGGAGAGGTGCAAATGTTTTCTATTGTGCTTATGATGTCTTAGTACCCATACATTAGTGCTGGAAGTGGACAAAGTTTTGCATGTATTGGTTGAGTTAAAAATTCTTAGATTTTTTCCCCTCCAGAGTCTCCAAAGTACTAGTCCAACTCAATTCCTTTCTCGACTGTTAGATTATGTTCAATCTACCCTTTGAAAAATATAAAATCAAAGATGTTTGGTATATCTTATCAACAAATACAACACTTTTATTTATACAAGTCATTCGAATTAATTACTCTAATTTTGCAATCAACCAATCACTCAAATCATAATAACAAAATATCCTCTATTACTCCCCCTTAAGTTTGAGTATATAAAGTGGAAATGTGAAACTTGGCTAGATATCAACCAACTAGCATTGCGAAGAAATGGACGATGATTTGAGTGGAAAAATTGGCCAAGTGATTACCCAATCGTAATTAAACTAAAATGGGAAGGGGGAGTAACCACTTTATATTCTGCCTCTACAGAAGATCGAGAAACCATCTGTTACTTTTTAGATTGCCATAAGAATGGTGGAGAGCCAAGAAAGACAATATATCCAGTAGTGTACCTCCTTGTTACTGACCAATCAGCATCACAATATGCTACCAAAGATAGTTCATTATCAAAGAGAAAAAAATGCCCTGGCCTGGTGTTCTTTTAAGATAGCATAACAGTCTATGTGCAGTATCAAGATGAGATGGGTGAGGAGCTTGCATGAATTGACTTAATATGTGAACTGCATAACTAAAATATGATCTTGTAATTGTAAGATAAAGTAATCAACCTATCAAACTAAAAGGTGTCTCGGGTTAGTTATCTGCGTTTTTTATAGTTTTATATGTTCTGTTTTGTTTCTTGGAATATTAGAGGGATTGGGGGTTCTCTTAAACAAAAGAGTATCCGAGAGTTAGTGGTGAGGGTGAATGCAAAATTTGTGTTACTATGTGAAACTAAATGTGGAGGTTGGACTCATCGTGATTATGCCAAGGTGTGGGGTGGTGGGATGTTTGATTTTGTTGAGGTAGGAGCCACTGGTAACTCAGGGGGTATCACTCTCTTATGGGATACTACTTTCTTTCAATGTAGAAGTCACGTTGCAGGAAGGAACTGGATTATTGCTCAAGGTATGGTGACGGGTGGAAGTGAAGTGGCTATCTGTGGAGTGTATGGTCCTAGTAGGGTGGAAGAGAGGATAGCTCTGTGGGAGGTACTGCTTTCTCATATTCAGGGAATCTCCTTACCATGGTTGGTAATTGGAGATTTCAATGAAATTTTAGTTGCAGAGGAGAGGCTTAGTGGAAGGATTTGTTTAAAAGGTGCAAGGGCGTTTTCTAATTTTATTTCGATGGCGCAGTTGTGTGAGGTGGAGTTAAAGGGCAGAATTTTTACGTGGGGGAATTCCTTAGCTGCAAGCAAAATCGATAGAGCCTTTTTTGATCCAATTTGGTTCACTTTATTCCCATCAATCAAGTTGTGGGCTGAGAGCAAAGAAGGTTCGGATCACTGTCCGATTGTACTTGCGCAAGACCAACAAGTTTGGGGCGCTCGGCCGTTCAGATTCCTAAATTGTTGGTTGCATCACAAGGATTTTGACGCAGCTTTAAGGATCATGTGGGATGAGGCTTGCAGTCTTTTTCCTGGGCAATTTTGTCTTGTTAAAAAACTTGGCTATGTTAAAAAAGCACTGAGAGGTTGGAACAAATCAGTGTTTGGTAATATTGACGACGGAATTAAGGAGTTGAGAGAGGAAATTGATGGGTTGGACAAGATTACAAATGCCAGGATACTTAGTGAGGAGGAATGTAAAAGGATGCAGGCTTGTAAATCTGATTTGGCAATTCGAAAGAGGCAACAGGAATGTATTTGGCGTCAAAAGTCTAGGATGAGTTGGCTAAAGCTTGGTGACAAAAACACCAAATTTTTTCATTTAAGCGCATGCAATAGGGGCAGGAGGAACTCCATACAACAAGTTAATGTTGCAGGGAATATTTTGAAGAATCCATATGAAGTGAAGCTTGCAGCCAAAACGCATTTGAGGAGTTTTTTAAGCCTTCAAATGATACCCGTTTTTGTTGGGGGAATATACCAGTTAGGAAGATTTCAGAGGGCCAAGCTATTTTTTTGGAGAGGCCTTTTGATAAGGATGAGGTCAAAGGTGCCATTTGGGAGTGTGATGGAGATAAAGCCCCAGGTCCCGACGGATTTAATTTTAATTTTTACAAAAAGGCTTGGGATCTGATTAATGAGGATTTAATGGTGATTGTTAATGAGTTTTATAGATGTGGAAGGTTGCCGAAAGGAATAAATAGAGGTTTTATCACGCTTATTCCTAAAAAACCCGATGCAGAAAGTTTTGATGATTACAGACCAATATGCCTTGTACATGGCATATACAAAATTGTGGCAAAAATGCTTGCAAGAAGACTGAAGTCGGTTATGAATAGTGTGATCAGCAGGAATCAGTTTGCTTTTATTGAAGGAAAATCGACTTTGGATTGTGCCTTGTCTGCTTCAGAGGTGGTGTATCAATTAAAAAAGAAAAGAGAAAAGGCTGTGTTGTGGAAGATTGATTTTAGAAAGGCTTACGACTCAGTTTCTTGGGATTGTTTGTTGGAATTATTGGAGGCTATGGGTTTCAGTAACAGGTGGCGGCAATGGATATGGGGCTGCATTAGCCATGCAAAAATGACAGTCTTGGTTAATGGTTGTCCGTCTGATGAATTTACAACCTTTAGAGGATTAAAACAAGGAGATCCTTTATCTCCTTTTTTATTTAATATTGTTGTAGAGGGGCTAGCTGTTTTGGTGAACCAAGCAGTGGAAGAAGGATTAATTAGGAAGCCAAGCTGTTGCCAGAATGTACCTAATTTACTCCAGTTCGCAGATGATACCCTCTTCTTCTCCCCGGATGATATGGAGTCTTTGCTTAACTTGAAGAGATGTTTAAGATGTTTTGAGGTGTTATCAGGCCTTAGTATTAATTTCCACAAAAGTAGCATTGTGGGAGTTAATATTTTGGATCAAAGGACCAATGAACTGGCTGGGATGTTGTTAAGCAAAGCAGAGCATTTTCCCATGATGTTATGGGATCCTGTGATTTCACGCATAAGGAGCAGGCTAGCAAGCTGGAAGGGGAAATTTTTGTCACTTGGTGGAAGAGTTACACTTATTCGGGCAGTTTTGAACAATTTGCCTATATATTACCTCTCCCTTTTTAAAATTCCTATTGGTGCTGCAAAAAAGATTGTAAGTATTCAAAGGAATTTTTTATGGGGAGGATGTGGGGAAAAGAGGAAAATGTGTATGGTGGCTTGGGATAGGATTGCTAAACCAAAAGAGAAAGGAGGTTTGGGGATTGAAAATTTACTGCGCAAAAACAGATGTCTTTTGTTTAAGTGGATGTGGAGGTATATTTCTGTAGTGCCGTCAGCTGTGGAAAACCCTATATGGTATGAAGTGGTAAGAGATAATTATCTGTCTTACTCTGCATCTTCATGGCCAATGTTTCATGAGAGTGCATCTTCTCGGCTATGGTGGAATATTGTGAAGTCAAGTGAAGAACCAGTGGGTGATGGGGAAATGATGAAAGACAAAGTTCAGATTCTAGTGGGGAATGGAGCTGGGTGCAAAGTTTGGGTAGATAAATGGATAGGGGATGTACCTTTAATGGTATCCTTCCCTCGACTCTTTGATATCTCTCTTAACAAAAATAGTACAGTTAATGAGGTATTTAAGAGAGTTAATGGAAGGTGGGAATTAGAGTTACAGTGGAGAAGAATTTTATTTGCATGGGAAGTGGGCGAGTTGGAAGAGTTGAAGAGGAAAACCGCTAACATCAGTTTATTAGATGGTAAGGAGGATAAGTGGGTTTGGACTGAAAGTGCTGATGGCGGGTACTCTGTGAAGTCCGGGTATAGACTGCTTCATCAAGAAGGGATATCTGCTAACGCTAAGCCTTGGGTGTGGTTTGGGTGTGCGCCTCCAAAATTAGAATGTTTTATGTGGTTGGTTCTACATAATGGAGTTGCAGTTAGATCTACTTTACTCCATCGTCATCTCATCAACGGAGAACAGGCTCTTTGTTCTTTGTGTAATATGGAAATAGAATCAAGGGACCACCTGTTCATTCACTGTAGGCCTGTCTGGTGCATTTGGAGTAAATTATGCAAGTGGTGGGGAGTGGTTTGGTGCACTCCAAAGTGTATTGAGGATTTTTTTGCAGATTGGATGGGCCTGAGTATTTTTGGTAACGCAAGGGCGGCGTGGATGGCTATCTTCTTCCATGTTGTGTGGACCATTTGGTTGGCTAGAAACAAAAAGATTTTTGAGGCAACAGAGCTGGATTGGGGAAAAGTATTGGAGCTTATATGGCTAAGAACTTTATCATGGATTAAGGCAAATAATCCGGGGTTCCCGTATGATCTCCCTGCAGTAATCCTATGTTCTGATAGTTTAAAAACATGGAAGGGCCCTGTTTGTAGATTAAAGTATGTTTAAAGTGACTGTATAGTGCTCTTATGTGACCATCAAAGGCCTGATAGGAGTCATCCTTTGGATGATTGAGTTAGTTTGTAATATATTTTCTTAGTATAATACATCAGTAGCAATCGTTCCATCAAAAAAAAAAAAAAACGATGATATTATTTAGGATCAATGTAAGGTTCACTTGTGTCCGCTCTAAGCGTGTATTGTTGCTCCATAGGAAACTGGTGTTGGTTTTGCAACTTATAAAACGCTATCTATCAAGATGTCCAACACATATTTGGCTAGCTCAACATAATCCCTATAGGTGAATGTACCACTTTTATACTAAAGAAAGCTTACCTGAGTCTTTAGTATGAAACTTTGTGTTTGGTTGATGCATCATTTACAGTTATGATAATTTCATCTATATAAATGAGCAAAACAACAAAATATCCTCTATTTTATCAATCCATTGTTTTTTTTCTTCTAACTTTTGACACCCAGTCCGGAAGGATGTAAACCTGTTGAGGCTTGCCAAATTAACCAAAGTAAATAGTAGAACTGTGAATAAAAAACCAAAGTCAACTATAATAATTCAAGTTATCTTAAGAGAATTGTGAATTGCAGCTTGACTCTCTATTCCCTCTTAAATAAAGCTAACCTTTATTTTACCAATTTCTTTTAGAATACTTTCATAAAAAAATAATAGTGTGAATGGTGGCAGTTGGAGTTATACACGGTGAGTTCCAATTTAATTGATTAGTTGAGCTACGACAACTTGGATAAGAGGACACCATTATCATCTTGTTCTCATCCATTTAATCCCCACTTTTCTACTGTTTAATTTTGTTATTTCCATCTTTTTTTCTTCTCCGAGTGCAACAAAAAAATGGGAAAGGAACTTTGATAGAAATCTTGCATAGAGCTCCATTCTTGTTGATAGAACATCGAATTTTATTGATGAAAAGTTGTAATATTGGAAAATTCCACGCTATAAAATCAGAATTTCATTTACATCACGGAATTTAAGTGTGCAAAATTAGGCTCTAAGTTCATTCTCTTGTTTTATGTGTGGATGGAAAGAGTGAAACTAAATAGGATAAAATATGGGATTAATCTGTTGTGATGAAAAGGCTAAAAACATCACAAAATATGGGATCACTCTCAATATGTCTTAGAATTAATTTAAGGGGAGAGGAAAGAAGCCCACTCCTAATGGCTTTGGTTGATTGTTGAATTCTCAATTAGGTCGGATTGGTCGGTTAAGTGTTAAACTCTGTCATAGGTTATACTTGTGAGTATACAAGCATACAAGGATAAGAAATGGCCCGAAATCAAATCAATAGCAGCCCAAGGTCATGTATTCTCTAACCTAAATTTAATAGATATTAATAATGATAATATTCTAAAAAAAAAATAGTGACAATATTCTAGATTATAATAACAATTTGGCTAATTTGCAGACAAAGTGTGATACTAAAAGTACTAATAATAGACCAACTAGTGAAACTGTATCTACCCAATGCAAAAAAAAAATAAGAAATGGCCTTTGAAAAACCTATTTGAGCAAGGGAGGGACATTAGACAGCTAGAAAGAAAATGAGTGGAAAGGCAAGAAACCCTGCAAGTGAAAATTACAATAATAACCTTATTAAGTTTACACCTAGTAGAAGGTCTAATTCTAGTAAAAAGTAACCTACATTAATTAATAGGAGAATAAATTGATATAAAACGTAATGAATATTCCTGAAATACAAACTGTAAAGGTACCTTATAAAGTGCAACAATTTTTTTTTGTCGAATACAAAGTACAATCATTCACTTACTGAGTTGGAACGGAGGATTCGTATGAACTGCAAGTGTTATAATACTAGTATGGCGCGACCTTGTCGCCCCACTACATGAGGCATGAATTATAATATAATCTTTTTGTAGAATATAATATATTTCTTCAAAATTTTAGTGGCTGACAGTATGGTGGAGGTAGTGTAATAAAAAAATGGTAGGGGTAACAAAATGCTGAAATATTTTCTATTGAAGAAAGGTACAATTGTTGAACAATGTGCAACACTAAGTATTAACCTTTCACACTACTATTCTCGTTACATACGTAGATTGTGTTGAGAATAATTGGAACTTATTTAAACAGACAAGTTGTGTAGGACCTGAGTTAATGATAATGGAAAAACTCACAAAAACTAAAAACAAGGTGACACACTAGAACAAAGAAAATACTCTCTAAAAATACTCTGATAGGAAATGACTGAATACTTAGGATGTTTGGGATCCAAATGAATAGACTAACTTGGATATAATATTAAATGGTAAACAAAGCCATTATATAGGCAACATAACTAGAAACTTAGAAACCAATCCACTAATCCTAAAGACTAGGTAAAGTGGATAACTAATCCCCTTCCGACTTGACTAGGAAACAGATAAACAACCAAGACCTAGTATAACTGGTGTTGGATATTTAAAACTCCCTCTTAATACAAGCTCTCGCTCTTTCCATGATGCCAAGTTGACGACCAAAGCTTTGAACACTTCTTCAAATGCCTCTAGTTCTTCCACATCTTCAGCCATATTAGTATTGGCATACTTAGTCCATTTATGACTCAAAGACACTTCTCCCAATATCTTTATTTCTTTATCATCTTCTGCCATAGTAGCATTGGTATACTTAGGATTCGATTTTTTTACCTTTGTTGATCTTCTCAATTGAGTTGGTATTTCAGCTGCACTCGGCTCGCCTTCTTCATTCGGCTCACCTTCTTCACCCGACCTAACTTCTTCATTTGGCATTTGGTACACAATTGTTCGCCAATATTGTTGAGCTACAGCTACACCATCTTCAACTTCTCCTTCTGCAGCAAACAATGCTTCAGAATCCCTTTCTTTTTTATTTTTAAATGTAGCAGCATTGTTCTCCATAATTTTCTTCTTAGACCAACAGTCTTTCACCATTTGTCCCTTCTTGCTACTGTTATAACATTTTCCTTCGACCCTCCTTCCACTGGAATAATTCTTCGATCCTCCTCCTTTACGAGTGCTCTTCTCATCATGATGACTATTAAACTTGTCACTATTTCTCTTGAATCCATCACCATCACACTGCTTGGAATTCTACTTGCTTTTCTTTGCATAGAGTACCTCTTCTTCATTCCTCAGCGAGACTCCTCCCATTTGCTTAGCTAAGTTGTGGTAACCCTTATAATTGTGGCATAATGCATTTACTTGATGTGGAAGGGTACTGGGATGAGAGCTGGCCACAGTTGGTTTCAATTGGCCTCAGTTGGTTAGCCATTGGCTCTGGTTGGCTAGCCATTGGCACGATTGGATTAATTGGGTCTTAAACCCCGATCAATTTGTGTTAAGTGCTTAGGAGAGCTAAGTGAAGGCTAAGTGAGGGTTAAGTCGGGGGTGTGCTGGCTTAGGTTTATTGGTGCATGCTAAGCAGGAGGTGGGGAGGTGCTTGGGCATGGTGGCAGAATCTGGGGCTAAGGGGTTGCAAGTGGCTGCTGACTAAGCTGCTAGCTTGGGCCTTAAATGGTCAAGCAAGCACCTGAACCCCCTCTACTGCCTAATTTCGTGAGAAAACACTAAGGAAGAAAGATTTAGCCATTCTCAAGGTTCTCCAAGGCATCTTACACAGAAAGGAAGGGGGTAAGTGCACTGGTTAGGAATTTTTAACAGTTTTGGTGCAAATCGGCTAGCTAGGTGTGCTGTGGGCATGGATAGCGCACCAACTAGACTTTATGGGAGACTTAGGGTTGTGACCCTAGGCGGTTGGACTGAGAGAAGGTTTATGGTTGTGTGGGGGCGTTAGTCAGTTATGTTGGTGCATAATTGGCCCTGTTGGGAGCCAATTGGTGCGCTAATTGCGCAATTGGCCCCTCGGGTAACCAATTGACCCTGTAGGCGCACCAATGGTTCTGCAAGTGATTAATTGGTGAGCCAATGGGCACATCAACGTATAGGCTTATATGTTATGTATTTTTACTTGATGATATATTGCTGCTAAAGTGTCTTGGTGCTGGTTACTAATGTGTTTTATGTGTGGGCAGGTGCTAAAACCCAAGGAGCACCAAAGGAGGGAGAAGGGCCTAGTGAGGCCTGATTTTGTGTAAGTTTGGTTGCATGCTTGTGATAGTTAGTGGTGCTAACCTGCTGGTTGATGACCCGATGTACTTATTGGTGGCACTTATGGTGCAATTTGGTGTTAAAGATGATATGCCTTGGCTTAAGACGAGCCCGGTGATCGGGCTGTGCATTTCATGCATAGCATGTGCATCTATTACATTAGCATAATGTTGGCTTGTTGATGAAAGGGTTGCTGGACCTTGCGGTAGCACATGGCTGCTTGGTCACTATGATGACAGAATGTTGTGTTGGGCACTGTGTATGGTTATGGTAGCAAGTCACGTACACTTCCCGTGACATACCGGTAAAGCCTCGTACGTGGGGCTGTGGGATAAGAAGGACTATGTTGGTAGGGCTACCAGACCGTGCAAGTAGGCTCAATACTCACTCTGATAGCTTACCCGTGGGCTGATCACGGTGGCATGTTGGCGAGTGCATTTGGATGTTATTTTCCACTTGTTGTGTCATTGCTATTACTTGTATGACCACCTGCTTATTGAGTCGTGGACTCACCCCCCCGTTTTTCCACCCCCTCTGTTTCAGGGCAAGGAGAGCGTGACAAGCTTGGTGTGGGTAGACTCAAGGGACGCGTTTTGTAGACGATGGGTAACTAGCCAAACCAGGCTTTTACTTGTACACGAAGGCTTAGGTGTATTGGCTTATATGACAAGTCATGTGGTGCCCCATTTTGGGTGCACAAAAATAATGTGAATATTAGTGGGCTGTTGTGTGTTTGAATTCGAACTTCTTACTGTGTTATTTGTGGATGTTTATTGTGCTATAATTAGTTTTGCCCGTCGGGCCAGCTTCTGCCCGGAACTTGGCTTAGGCCTTGCGGTGCCCTATGCTGACCTCTTGGTTGCATTGGGTGCCTGGCCGGTCACGCATTAACAGGGCATGACAAACTTGGTAGCGGAGCATGGTTATATGTTAAGGGGCATAGTGTTGATGTGCTTCCGTAGGCTGTTACCCATCATTAGAAACCGTGGGATGGTGAGAGCTAACTTGTATATGTTGGTTTTCTTGTGCAATGTGTGCAGGTAAGCCGACAAAAAGGAAGTTGGGTAAGGAAGTGTTTACTGATGTTGCTTCCCCGGATGTGCAATCCGTTCAGGATGCCGAGGATGGGGCTGATGAGACTTATGTCCCAGGGGATGCCGGTGATGAGTTGCCTAGCGAAGCAGAGTATTCAGATGCCTCCCAAGAGATGCCTTTGGAGGTGTTGAAGGCTGGTTTGCATGGTGTTAACAGGGCAGTTGAGACTATCGCGGAGGCGATTGCTGCTGATCGAAAAAGTAGAGAGGACCCGGTACAACGAGAACACAGCGGGGAATCAACTTTGGTGAAATTTGTGAAACTTGACCCCCCCAACATTTTCCGGTGCTGAAAATGAAGATCCACAGCGATTTCTTGATGATGTGTGGAAATGTTGCCGAGTGATGGAATGCACTGATCATCGAGCAGTTGATCTTGCTGCTTTCCGGTTAAAGGGGGATGAAGCTAACAATTGGTATGATGCCAAAATGAGGGAGATGATGCCTGATGCTGTCCCGTAGACCTGGACTGAGTTCCGTGCCCCATTTCTTGAATGATTCTTTCCTGAGAGTGTTAGGGATCAAAAAGCAGAATTTGAACTTCTAAGGCAAGGGGACATGACAGTGAGAGAGTATGAGTCCAAGTTCATAAATCTGTCTAAGTATGCCTTGCATTTGATTCCAGATCAGCGGAGGAAGATTAAAAGGTTCATTGGAGGACTGAAGGGTTATATTTATAACTCTTTGGTGGCTATACCATTTAGCTCCTATACTGAAGCAGTAGACAGAGCTCGGGCAATTGAGAAGAAGACCCAAGCAGAAAGAGCTGAGGCAAGTGCCAAGAGAACAAGGCATGAGAACATGCAAGGGCAACAAAGTTTTTCTCCCAGTTCTGGCCAATTTCGAGGGCGTGGGAAGATAGGACTGTGGACTAACTTACCTAGGGCCCGATTTAGGGGCAGTTCAAGTTATGGTGCCTCAAGCTTTGGTGTGAATCCGATGAGTCCTAAAGCTAGCCAAATCAGGGGTGCTCAAAGTGTGTCAGTGAGACCCGATAGTGTGTGTTTCAAGTGCGGCCAGTTTGGGCATATGGCACGGGAATGTCTTATGGGGCAAAATTTGTGTTATATATGTGGGCAGATAGGGCATATAGCCAAAGAGTGTCCTGCTGGGCAATCATCCACGGCATCCAGTGTAGCATCACCACCACTTAGGCCACAACGGGCTGATAGTCAGTCTGTTTTTCGAGGCAGGGGAGGTGCTGGTCGCGGATTGTTTGGTAGAGGTAGCAGCTACCAACTGGGACAAGAGCAAGAACGTGTGTTTTGCATGACCTAGGAGGATGCCAAAGCCTCCAACACCGTTGTAACAGGTATATTGAAAGTTAATTCATGTCCTGCTCTGTGTTTAATTGATACAGGGTGTACGCACTCCTTTGTTAACTCACATTTTGCCAAGTATTTTGAGGAAGCCCCTAATGTTCTTGGGAGCCCGTTGGCTGTTTATACGCCACTTGATGAGAGGGTTTATGTGGATAGAGCGTACCGTGAATGTGATATTTGTGTGATGGAGCGTCATTTGCCGGTGGATTTGCTATTGTTGCCAATGGCTGACTTTGATGTAATTTTGGGCATAGATTGGTTGTCCCGGTACGGTGCCCGTGTGGATTGTTCAAGTAAAAGGGTGAAGTTTCAGCCCACTTGGGAGGCAGAATTTATTTTCCGAGGGAAGTTAGTTTCTTCTCAACCTCAATTGATCTCTACGGTGAAAGCAACTCGGGCGGCTCGACAAACAGATTGCTTGTATTTGGCATCGGTTCTTAGTGTGGGTGAGCCGAAATTTTCAATTAATGAAGTTTCTGTTGTTAATGAGTTCCTTGATGTTTTTCCTGATGACTTGCCGGGGTTACCTCTGGAACATGAGATTGAGTTTGGCATTGAGCTTGTGCCCGGGGCAGAGCCTGTGTCAATTACACCTTATCGAATGGCCCCTACAGAATTGCGGGAGTTGAAAACTCAGCTACAGGATTTGTTGGATAAGGGATTCATCAGGCCTAGTGTGTCCCCGTGGGGTGCTCCGGTTTTGTTTGTTAAAAAGAAGGATGGTTCGATGAGGATGTGTATTGACTATCGGCAATTGAACAAACTGACAGTGCGGAATAAATATCCATTGCCTCGCATTGATGATTTGTTTGACCAATTGCAAGGGGCAAGATATTTTTCGAAGATCGACTTGAGGTCAGGTTATCATCAGTTGAGGATCAAGGAGGAAGATGTGAGGATAACAGCCTTCCGAACACGGTACGGGCATTACAAATTTTTGGTGATGTCGTTTGGTTTGACTAATGCTCCAGCAGCATTTATGGACTTGATGAATCGGGTGTTTAAGCAATATCTCGATAAATTTGTGATTGTGTTTATTGATGATGTGCTTGTTTACTCCAAAACCAGGGAGGAACATGAGAAGCATTTGAGGGTTGTGCTACAGTTCTTGCGGGAAGAAAAATTGTTTGCAAAGTTTTCCAAGTGTGAGTTCTGGTTGGAGAAAGTGTCATTTTTGGGTCATGTAATATCGGCTGAGGGTATTGAAGTAGACCCGAAAGTGGAAGCAATTGTGAAGTGCCCAAAACCTACCAATGTGACGGAAGTACGGAGTTTCCTTGGGCTGGTAGGATATTACCGACGGTTTGTCGAAGGCTTCTCCACCATTGCTGCACCGTTTTGTGGGTTAACTTAAAAGAAGAGACAATTCGTATGGACCAATGCTTGTGAGGCTAGCTTCCAAGAGCTGAAGCAAAGAATGACGACAACACCAGTTCTTGCATTGCCAAAAGAAAATGGTGTCTTTACCGTATATTGTGACACATCGAGGGTTGGTTTGGGTTGTGTATTAATGCAGGATGGCAGGGTGATTGCCTATGCATCTCGGAAACTCAAAAAGAATGAGGAGAATTATCCGGTGCACGATTTGGAAATGGCAGCAGTGGTGTTTGCTCTAAAAATTTGGAGACATTATTTGTATGGAGAGCCGTGTGAGATTTATACGGACCATAAAAGCCTGAAGTACATAATGGAGCAGCGGGATTTAAACTTAAGGCAACGGAGATGGGTAGAATTGCTCAAAGATTATGACTGTGTTATTAAGTACCATCCCGGAAAAGCAAACGTTGTAGCTGATGCCTTGAGTCGGAAATCTGTTGGTAGTTTGGCCCATCTTAGTGTGGTCAAAAGGCCCTCGGTTGAGGCATGGCATAAGTTAATGGACCAAGGCTTACAATGTGCGGTAGCTGAATCGGGAGCATTGTTGGCACACTACCAAGTGCATCCTGTTTTGAATGAAGAAATTGCCACGGCACAAGGTGAGGATTCAGAAACAAAGTTGTGGAAAGAGAGGGCTGCTCGGGGAGAAATGTCGGGATATATTGTTTCTAACGATGGCATTTTGAGATTCGGTTCAAGGATGTATGTTCCTGATGTTGGGGATCTCCGCAATAAGCTCTTGGGTGAGGCACATCAGACCCTATACACCATGCACCCGGGTTCCACCAAGATGTACCATGATCTTAAGCCACATTATTGGTGGAACAATATCAAACGTGATGTGGCAAATTATGTGGCTAAGTGTCTCACTTGCCAGCAAGTAAAAGGAGAACACCAGAAAGTACCAGGGTTACTTCATCCATTGCCTATACCGGAATGGAAGTGGGAAAGAATTGCTATGGACTTTGTTAGTGGACTACCTCGGACTGTTGGTGGAATGGATTCTATTTGGGTGATTGTAGACAGATTAACTAAGTCTGCTCATTTCCTCCCGGTGAAAACTACTTACAACTTTGCCAAGTTAGCTCAAGTTTACATTGATGAGATTGTGAGATTGTATGGTGTGCCGGTTTCAGTAGTTTCTGATCGAGGCCCACAATTCACATCCAAATTTTGGCGCAGCTTTCAGGAAGCAATGGGTACCCGACTTGATCTGAGCACCGCATTCCACCCGCAAACTGATGGTCAAAGTGAGCGGGTGATACAAATTTTGGAGGATATGTTACGGGCATGTGTACTGAATTACGGAGACAGTTGGAACAAGTATCTTCCGTTGGTGGAATTCGCTTACAACAACAGTTACCAATCAAGCATTGGCATGGCACCATACGAAGCTTTATATGGGCGAAGATGCCGCACACCAATTTGTTGGGATGAAGTAGGAGTAAGGAAATTGCTTGGTCCAGAAATAGTTGAACTCACCACCAAAAAGGTGAAGATTGCCTGTGAAAATTTAATTGCTGCTCAAAATAGACAGAAATCTTATACGGACAATAGGAGACGAGACTTAGAATTTTCAGTGGGAGATATGGTGTTCTTGAAAGTTTCCCCTACAAAAAGAGTTATGCGTTTTGGAAAGAAAGGCAAACTAGGACCTCGTTCTGTTGGCCCGTTTGAAGTACTAGAAAGAATTGGCCCGGTAGCGTATCGACTTGCATTACCACCAAATTTTTCTGGAATCCATCCGGTATTTCATGTGTCCATGCTGAAAAAATACATACATGATCCATCACACATACTTACTCCGCAGGATGTCCAGTTGGGAGAAGAACTAACCTATGAAGCGCAACCTATTGAGATCATCGATAGACAAGTGCGCAGATTGCGGAATAAGGATGTAGTCTCTGTTAAAGTTATTTGGAAAGATGCTTCATGGAAAGAGGCTACGTGGGAATCGGAGCAGGAAATGATGGTCAAATACCCGCATTTATTTTCAGGTAAATTCGAGGACGAATTTATATAAAGAGGGAGATGATGTGATAACCCTTATAATTGTGGTATAATGCATTTACTTGATGTGGAAGGGTGCTGGGATGAGAGCTGGCCACCGTTGGTTTCAATTGGCCTCAGTTGGCTAGCCATTGGCTCTGGTTGGCTAGCCATTGGCACGATTGGATTAATTGGGTCTTAAACCCCGATCAATTTGTGTTAAGTGCTTAGGAGAGCTAAGTGAAGGCTAAGTGAGGGTTAAGTCGGGGGTGTGCTGGCTTAGGTTTATTGGTGCATGCTAAGCAGGAGGTGGGGAGGTGCTTGGGCATGGTGGCAGAATCTGGGGCTAAGGGGTTGCAAGTGGCTGCTGACTAAGCTGCTAGCTTGGGACTTAAATGGTCAAGCAAGCACCTCAACCCCCTCTACTGCCTAATTTCGTGAGAAAACACTAAGGAAGAAAGACTTAGCCATTCTCAAGGTTCTCCAAGGCATCTTACACAGAAAGGAAGGGGGTAAGTGCACTGGTTAGGAATTTTTAACAGTTTTGGTGCAAATCGGCTAGCTAGGTGTGTTGTGGGCATGGATAGCGTACCAACTAGACTCTATGGGAGACTTAGGGTTGTGACCCTAGGCGGTTGGACTGAGAGAAGGTTTATGGTTGTGTGGGGGCATTAGTCAATTATGTTGGTGCATAATTGGCCCTGTTGGGAGCCAATTGGTGCGCTAATTGCGCAATTGGCCCCTCGGGTAACCAATTGACCCTGTAGGCGCACCAATGGTTTCACAAGTGACCAATTGGTGAGCCAATGGGCACATCAACGTATAGGCTTATATGTTATGTATTTTTACTTGATGATATGTTGCTGCTAAAGTGTCTTGGTGCTGGTTACTAATGTGTTTTATGTGTGGGCAGGTGCTAAAACCCAAGGAGCACCAAAGGAGGGAGAAGGGCCTAGTGAGGCCTGATTTTGTGTAAGTTTGGTTGCATGCTTGTGATAGTTAGTGGTGCTAACCTACTGGTTGATGACCCGATGTACTTATTGGTGGCACTTATGGTGCAATTTGGTGTTAAAGATGATATGACTTGGCTTAAGACGAGCCCGGTGATCGGGCTGTGTATTTCATGCAAAGCATATGCATCCATTACATTAGCATAATGTTGGCTTGTTGATGAAAGGGTTGTTGGACCTTGCAGTACCACATGGCTGCTTGGTCATTAAGATGACAGAATGTTGTGTTGGGTGCTGTGTATGGTTATGGTAGCAAGTCACGTACACTTCCCGTGACATACCGGTAAAGCCTCGTACGTGGGGCTGTGGGATAAGAAGGACTATGTTGGCAGGGCTACCAGACCGTGCAAGTAGGCTCAGTACTCACTCTGATAGCTTACCCGTGGGCTGATCACAGTGGCATGTTGGCGAGTGCATTTGGATGTTATTTTCCACTTGTTGTGTCATTGCTATTACTTGTATGACCACCTGCTTATTGAGCCGTGGATTCACCCCCCTGTTTTTCCACCCCCTCTGTTTCAGGGCAAGGAGAGCGTGACAAGCTTGGTGTGGGTAGACTCAAGGGACGCGTTTTGTAGACGATGGGTAACTAGCCAAACCTGGCTTTTACTTGTACACGAAGGCTTAGGTGTATTGGCTTATATGACAAGTCATGTAGTGCCTCATTTTGGGTGTACAAAAATAATGTGAATATTAGTGGGCTGTTGTGTGTTTGAATTCGAACTTCTTACTGTGTTATTTGTGGATGTTTGCTGTGCTATAATCAGTTTTGCCCGTCGGGCCAGCTTCTGCCCGGAACTTGGCTTAGGCCTTGGGGTGCCCTATGCTGACCTCTTGGTTGCATTGGGTGCCTGGCCGGTCACGCATTGACGAGGCGTGACATAAGTCTTCTTGACCGGTTAGCAAATTCTAAAATTCCTCAAGTATTGGCTGTGTTGGCCAACCTTGGACAGCAGCAACAAGGCTTCCAAAGTCAAGCCTTAAACTACGGATAGAAATTCGTTTTATCCTGGAATCACCGATAGATGCTTCTAGATCCAATTTTGAAATCTCACAACATAGGAACTTCACTTTGTGGAAGTATTGTGCTATTATCGTATTTCCTTGTGTCACTTACAAGAACTCGTTCTCTAAAGGCTGAAGTGTCGTATTATTCTTTTTAGAGAATCGACTAACAAGTATATCCCAAGCTTCTTTCAGTGTTTTGACTTTCTATATGCATTGCAACACTTCCTTTTCTATTGTTGTCTTCAAAGCAAACATTGCCTTCCCCACTCTAATCTTCCATTTTCGTAGTGCTCCGTTTGTATCTTTTAGCTGTGCAACCTCGGTACCATTGACCACTTCCCACATGTCTTGTCTTTGCAAGTAGAACATCATGCAAGTTGACCATGTACTGTAATTGTTGTTGTTGTTGAGCTTCTCCAATGTGCCGATAACTTGAAGGTCATTCATTGTATCGGCAAAAGATTCTCACAAAACACCTCTACATGATTTCGTGAAGAAAAACCTGCTCGCTACTAGATTGTTGAATAATGCGGTACTAAGGAGTAACCTTCCATACTAACAATCTCGTTACACTGGAAGAATGTGTTGAGGTAAGTTGTGTAGAACCTGAACTAAAGAAAATAGAAAAATTTACATAAGCTAATAATAAGATAACATACTAGAATAGAGAGAACAGAGAGAATACTCTCTTAAAACACTTAGATAGGAAATGATTGAATGCTTGGGATGCAAATGAATCCACTAACTTGGATACAATATTGAATGGGAAACAAAGCCTTTTATATAAGCATACAAAATAACCAACATAACTATAAACTATGAAACCAATCCACTAATCCTAAAGACTAGGTAAAGTAGATAATCAAATGGATAACTAATCCACTTCCCACTTGATGAGGTAACAGAGTATAAGTGGTGTTGGATATTTAACAAATAATTGAGTAGAGGTCATCATTACTTGGTGGAAAAAAAAGTTAGGTGGACTATTGGAAATAATCATACTTTCTACAGGAAACCTATTCGAAAAGAAGTGCTAAGTTCTTGGATGATCAAGAAACCTATATGTAAAAAAACCTATATATTGTTATGGAGGTTGACTTGGTTGGGCAACCAGGTCATGATTTTCCAAGGTATATGGCGGTCAAATCATGGTTCAACCAAAAAGTTACAGAAAAATCATTGGCCCAAAAAACCAACTAGGTGACGGTTAATCGGGTTCAACCAGCTGAGCTGGTCTTAGTTTGAAAACATTATAAAATAATAATATTTTTTTTAATAAGAAATCACAACATTAGACAATAATTATTATTATTTGATAATCAACTGCCTAAAGGATCAAGAAACCTGAAAGGCTATTCATTCGGAATCTAAGGTAAATCTCTTGGAGGTGGAACAGAAAAATTTATTTTTCCGTCTGTGTATATAGATTAGCAAGTATAGCCCCTTTTTCTTTGAACTTGAGGCTAACGATTTTTTTTGGTCCTGATTACCGCATGCCTTAAGGGGATGCAGTAGGTTTTGACTAATTAAAGAGTATCGACTTTTTGTCTCAAAAGGAATCCAAAGACTCGATTTTTATCCGCAACTAAACTGAAATTCAAATTCAAGGGTTGTTGTGTTATCCATTCTGTCAATCTAAATTGTTTTTTTTTTCTTTGGTCAGTGTCAATCTAAATTGTTGTCTACTCAGATTTCGGGTTGGGTAGATATCGATAGCTATTATCGTTAGGAGTGACTTGTAGTCTATTCGAAAGGTTGATTTTCATTTTGTTTTAATTACTGAAACTTCTTTTGTTCGAATTGATCAATGAAAATAACACCTTATAGTCCTAAAGTATAAAGTGGACAGGCCTAGGAGAAAAACACAGTTGGATGTGCTGATTCAGCTTCTAATTCTTATACTAGAATGACTTAGAGAAATCTTGTTGGGTATATAAGCACAAAACATATATTATCAGGTAAATTGGACCTGCTCTTTTATATCGATTAGTTGTCTTTACGAATGATAGTAAAAACCAAACTTAAGGGAATGCTGCATTGGTGTAGATTGGAGAATTTTCCTTTTTTTTTTTTTCTTCAGCTCCAATAAATGAAGGTGTTACTCCCATTCCACAACAGCTCCAGAAGTTTTGCTGTAAATTACTTAATAGATGCTGCTTAGCTCGCTCCACCTCCTCACAATAGTAAAAATCTAAGGTTAAGATAAACAATTTCCCAGAACATATTCATTCTTATGGCTTCACTTTATGTAGACACCCGAGTTGTCACACTTCCATATAAGAAAGGAAATAAAGCACTTATTTTCCTTTCATTGTCATGGAAAATGAGGATGACATTGAGGTAAAGATTGTCGGGTTTTTATCTGTTGAAGGAATGCCAAAGAACTCCAAGATCTACGTTGCCTCCTGAAAGGATGATTCCTATCCGATTGCAATCTCTCCAAGCTTGACATTTCTGAAAATGCTGAGATAAAACGGCTGCAAGGCCAATGGCTCCACTAGGTTCCACTGCAACTTTCAGAATCTCATAACAGAGTTTCATGGCTTCTATTATCTCTGTGTCATGGACAACTATGACATCATCAACAAAATCTCGTACTATTGACCTGCTCCGCCATGACGCACAAAGTGAGATATGCCAGGCAAGATCTGGTTAGAAAATTTTGTAACTCATAAACAAATACAAAAGAAAACAAAAAAAGGTGCATGTCAACCAATATTGTATCAAGAGGGAACCAGAAGCTTAACTTCTAGGATCCTGGTAGGATAAATGAAACAGATAGACTGAAATGTATATCGCTACTGCATGATTATAAGACAGTGATTGCCTTTACCAGGTAAGATTTCCAAGATGAGCGCGTAGGCCATCAGCAACAGTTTTGGTTTCTGGCAATGTTATAATTTTGCCAGCTGCTTTTGATAGAGCTGCATCATTAGCTCCACTAGGTTCTGCAGCTAAAACTCGAAGAGAAGGGTTGATGGACTTGGCAGCCAGCGCCACTCCTGATATTAAGCCACCTCCTACAATTTTCAATATTTAAAGACTGTAGGTACCAGTGCTTCAAGGATAAAAAGATGAATCAACACAAAAAGGCCAGCTGAATGAAGTAGCAAACCACTTATGGGAACCACTATTGCGTCCAAATGGGGCGCTTGCTCCAGAAGTTCCAATGAGATGGTACCCTGCCCACTGCAAATTAAAATAGACGATGCATAATCTCATGCTGACATTAACGTAACAAGTTCTGTAGCTTTCCACAAATGTAAGATCTCTCTTTTTGACGCAGAAGTCTTGAAGAAAACTACAGGTGCTGAGAAACATTTAATTCTTTTAAATTCCTTGCAAAGAGCATTAACGATCTAGCTTGTCTTAGTTCAACAAGCCATGAGTCATAACTGAAGCAATTGCTGTAAACAAATTCAATATCTATCTTCCACACTTTAAAGTTTTCATCCTTGAAACAAAAATTACGCAACTGTAATTTCCACATCTAAAACATTTCTCTTATTACTGAAAAGCTTCATAAAACCTCAGTTCTCTGATATAATGTCTGCTGAACATATTTGTCAGTACTTCCTACTATCATTCTTCTATCAACTTTCACTAATCACAGGAAAACCAGTTTATTGTCTGAATCAAACCATATTATATGTTGATATTCAAAAAACTTAATCATAACTCAGAGCATTCGAAAATTAGTTTAGCTTCTACATGGCACAAAACTCAGAGCATTCAAAATGGACAGTAATTTAGTTTCTAAATGGACAGCAGTTTATTTTAAAAAGGAAAATATTACCAGTCCTACTCAAATCACAGATCAAGAACAAGAAAAGATAGAAACTGAAAGTTGGATACTGTGAATCATAATATTTAGCAATTTAACAGAATCAGGTTTAACTAACAGTTGAAAAAGCTACAAATGAAGAATTGGATTACTACCTTATGATGCGAGCATCATTATACGGATGGACAAGAACTGCACCAGTGTCTTCCAACACCTTCGCTGCAGTCATCTCCCGTGACTGCAATGAATCCTCACTCCATATAATCTGACCACCATAACGGATGACATTTTCAACCTTGCAAGTTGGAGCAGTTTTTGGAATGACTACATATGCTGGGACTCCCCTTGTTTTGGCAGCCAAAGCCAACGCAGCAGCATGATTGCCGCTATATACAAAGGATGCGACCAGAAACAGTCAGAGACTATACAGGAGTGTCAACAATAAAAAGGCACACAGAAGTCATAATGGACCTGCTATGCGTTGTGACCCCTTTAGCTGCCTCATTATCACTGAGTGAAAATATTGCATTGCAGGCACCCCTAAACTTGAAAGCTCCACTGTCAAAGGAGTGGGAGAAAAAGGCTCTTCAGTTTTTGGTGAAAAGCAAAATACGGAAGATAGAACATGGAAATCAAATTAGAAGTGAATGATATATGAAATGTTCGAGTATCTAAAAGTGTCACAATTTCTTTGAAGCCTGTTCTCACCCTTTCTGAAAACATTCACACTTGAAAAATAGCTTCCTTCCAGAAATATTATCTAGAGATTCTGATGTAAGGACAGGAGTCCTGTGTATGAAAGACTTTATGCGTGCTTGTGCCTCTCGTATGGTGGAGATATCAACACCATACTTCTCAATGTTTTGTTGACTCTTTGATTCCATCTCCGGAAGAAGGAAATTAAAACCAATTCTTGTATGTCTAGTTGAATCAGGTAAAAATTCTTCAACTGTCTTCATACTAGAAATACAGATAAACTAACCAAGCTGGTTTATTCAAACTGTCACTACGGTATTCATCAGTAAAGGAGCATCCAACATGGATTACATAGATAAAGACGTGCACATGGTTGGCAAATGCAGCACAATTTATTTCCGTTTTCGATTTCACATGCTTACACCAAGGCAATAAACAATTGAGGTGGACGCAAAACTGATCAAATATGAAAAAGAAAGAGGATCATAATGGAAAGAAAATTTTAAGTTTTTTAGCATTTCCTTTTCTGCTCTTCCAAGAACATGTACAAGCATTACACTGGACCTCTTAATTTCATTCTGGACAAGGACAAATTTTGCCTCAGGAATTCAGTTTTGGGGGAATGGGCATTTGGATTCTGAACTAAACTCAGCAGCAGAAGCTTCTCAATAGCTTAATCTTCCTCACAGTATATATTATGCAAGATAACTGTGTGAAAATCAAGTTAGTAGAGGCCAATCAGCACAATAAATTCAGGAAACAAACATGGATATTGGACCAAAAAAACCAAAGGATCACCGTAAGAACAAAATAAAGGGCTCTAAACACAAAATGCCAAAAAACATTCTCTTCTGCGGACTGCAAGCTGCACCTTCCTTACATGCTTAACATAATCCTTTTGGCGTCACTCTATTATCTTAATCAGGTCTCAGAACACAAAATTAAAACCCAGATGACATTCTACCATACATAGGATAAACAACAGGAAGTGGTTTCAGATTATTATTTTCATGACCGATGAACCCATAAACCCACTCCCCTCAATGATGATCATCATTCGCTTAACTGTTCTGTTTCATCATTTCATCAGAGTCATTTCTCACTAGTAGAGCAGCTTTATATGCATGCAAAACTCCACTAAAGAACAAAACTTGTTGCAAGACCCGCACTATAAACACATATAACTCTGTCGGATCACCAAAAAAATTCATACCAAGACACAAGAAATCATAGATAATCGAACCAAAGCGGAAAAAGGCAACCAAAGCCAAAACAGAGAGTGCCATGTGAACAGAGTAATAACCACAACAATCATCACTTGAACCAACACAGACCCTGCTCTAAAATCATCGCAAAAAGAAGAAAACAGAACAAAGACAAGACCTTTAGATAGCTAATTCGCATTAAGGGACTCGCATCAAAGAAGAGCATGACCATATATGTCTAAAACAAAAGCATGGGACTTTTAGCCACACTACATGATGGAAGTGGTTTCTGCCAATTATAAACAGCAGATAAAGTTTCAGAATTACAGCTTATCAAACATCCATTGCATAGTTCCAAGAAAGAATTAAGGGCTTCCAATAAAAAGCTAAAGTCAGTGCCATCAAAGGAAAGAAACAAACAGTCAATACACACAAAACAAGAGACAAAAGCGAAAACAAAGAGGCAGCTTGTAACTATTTCTTTGCAGCAGCTGTCACTGTATATTTAAGTAAAGTATGCCAAGAGAATATGGAATACATATGCTTCAAAATGTCATTTCTTCGAGCGAGCACCTCAATCATAGAGTGACAAAAGGAATTGACAGGATTAGGATTCAATGTTGAAGGATGCAAACTACTGAGATCATTTATGTTTAGAAATTACCTTTCTGGATGTTATAGTCAGCAAGCAAGAGTGCCTAGGCAAATCCTTGCAAAAATCAACTTCTACTGGGACTCCGGCGAAGTAGCGGCGTTGAGTCAAGGGTCTTTATCCAAAGCATATAACACCCTTTTGCGGGGATTGCCAAATGGGAAAATCCAGATTGCTCTTTTCCCTACATCCAGTGAGTGATAAAAACACTACCATATGAAACCTAGCAAGTCAAGTTAGAAAGAACAAATAACGAGCAACTTATGTGAATAATACACCATTGAAGTCAACCTATGAAATGGTTTGCCTTAAGCTCAGCTTGGAAACCACTCGTATGACGATGAGTAACTAAAACCTTAAAAAAGTCATAACAAAAAGGTAAAAGAGAACCTGAGTCAGCAGAGACTTTACAAAAGTTCGATGATTCTTGCAGTTTTTGGCTTTGCATTGACTTCTTCACTTTTTTGTGTCTGAGATAACGAGGCATATGATATAACATTAAAATTGGACCTCGAAGATGGCGTGTGCTTCTTATCAAAAAGACCTCGAAAATGCATGGAGCGCTGCCGTTTAGGAGCCCAAAGTGAAGATATAAAAATACTATATATAGGATGCCTGGACCCACTCTAGGCGCAACCTACCGGGAACTAAAAAAATGAGTCTTCCATTTTTGTATAAAATCATATTATATACAGGGACGATTAGAAGGTGATTAAATTGTTAAGAGAAACCCCGGAAAAATAAGAACAAAAACAAAAATTGTTAAGAGAAACTGTGGATTAAGCTGTTTCTGCTGCCAAATTTTGGTTTCTATAAGAGAAATTGCTGCCCAAAATTTCTTAATCAATAGACTATATACCAAATACTTGATTGAAAAGGTGATGCTTCCTAGATTGAGCAGCAAAGGTGACACTTCGTAAATACGTAAAATTGATTGCCTATAGAATTCAATCAAGTATGAAACTATTTGACTGGGCGCGAAACCTACTCAATATAGATTCAACTTCTGCTTCAGCTTGAAGAAGCACAGACTCCATAGGAGCACTATAACCCTGAGAAATCCTCAGTCATCTGCCTTTTCTTATAGCAGTCAACCACTGCTCATCAAGTTTGTTCCATGCCTTCAAGTATCCTACAAACATTAGAAGGAACAAGCCAATTCTTTGCTCATCCCCATACGAAGCACTATGCTGGTCCGACCAAGTATGAGTTTCACTGTATTTGGGTCACACAAAGAATGGTCAGCTCATTGCCATACATGCCAATTTTGTTTCGATAGAGTTCCTGGTCTATCATCTTTATGTCTTCATTAAGGTACCTCATCATGTCAAAAATTACCTTACCGATTGCATCAGGAAGAATACTAGGGGAAGTAAAACCAGAATATATATGCCTTCAACCATTTTCCACATCTAACACTTGTTACAAATATTTCAGGCAAACAAGGATCTCGAGCTCTTGTGGTACGCTTCCAGTCTAGCAGTAGAAAAGCCTGAACACATGTCAGCTTAGAACTTGCCACTTGTAATGCAGCATCAGGAGCAGGAAGTCCATCCAAATCTAAAGCTCCACTGTACTTGCTGATGGCGTTGAGGAGTTGCTTCTCTTGTCTATGTCGTCCAGCAAATTGACTACTCTCAGCATAAATTAATCCCAGGCCAACATAACAATGCTCTACAAGGATTGCTAGGTCCTAATAGCCTCATCCATTTCCTTCCTAATGATGCAGACACAATTGTTGCAACTCTCTTTGTCCTTAGATGGCCAGAGCCACCGATAATAGGTATCTTTTTGCAGATGCAAGACAAGCAATCCTCATCAAACGAATTATTCATTTTGTGGGGAACAAAAATGAATTGGCTAGGGAAACAGCAAGTTTCGGATCATTGTTACTCTCTACAAAGCTACAGAGATGATCTGCAAAATCTGATGTTGAATAAGACATTACCCTTGATTCATTTGCAAGCCAGGGTTGAAGAAAATGAAATCTACTGTGCTTCACTAGAGCTTGTTGAATTGTATCTGGCAAAAAGAATATGCTACCAGGCATCCAACTTCCATATTAATTTCGTTCAGCTAAGCTTGAAGTTCAGGATCTTAGCAATAACAAACCATATATAGCTGCCATGAAGCTTGAGCAATAGTACATATCTCCACCTTTCCTTCGTGGTTGATATACTTCAGGACTGGAACATCTTTAAAAGCACATTTGCCTCCCTCAGCAATAAAACAAAATAGATCAATGTAAACATCTTCAAAAGCTAGCAAAACAAGGTTACACTCCTTGATGCATCTTGCATAGGAATCATAAGAACCACCAGCAATTTGAATACCAAGAAATTCCAACACTGATCCATACCACTCATGTTCCAAAGAAGATTCCATCCAATCTAACCAACGGAAGTGGCAACCGCAGTAAGAGAGCCTCAAACTTTGGCAGGATCCTTATTGCTTCATTTGGACTGCAGAAATGTGTTTTATGGTGAAGATCACAGGAACAAGGAACAACCCTTGAATTCTGCAGTAACTCAGGAAAAGTAGAAGGCTTAACTGGCACAAATTTATAAGCCTCATGGACTGGACAAGGAATTCCTCTCTTAGAAAAGAGAGAAACGCATTCACAAAGGCTGATGGGATAGATTCAAGAATTCCAATGTTCCACTTGTTGTCGAACGATATAGCTTCCTGAGATGAGGCAAGAATGAAATCAGAATGAATTTCAAATGGGAAATTTGTGACCATTAATGTAGGCAAGAAAGCAAACACTCCAATGGGAGAAGCACCCTCTTTCCAAGGGGAAAGGAAAGTGACACTATCCATTTCTCCACCTCCATTCTTGAATGGGCTCTATTTTCTGGCTTCACAGGAAATCTCTGCCTCCATATGTAATGTTCACAATTCTCCTCTGCATCAGATTCTCCCCAGCAGAAAGTTGAACTACATAAGATTTTGCACTTATTTCCCTCTCTCCAGATGATGCCTCGCACTTGATATGGACACAATGGAGACATTATCAGGTGGTTTACAGCCAGGTTCACTATCACGTACATATAATCCATTTTTCTTGGATAAGAATAAAGAAGTTCTGGGAGCAGCAGACACAATTGCCCTTTCACAGCTTCCACCTTCTCTGGCTTTAGAGGAAGGATAATTCGTTGGCAAGGCAATTTCAGAACCGTATACAATCCTAGTATCTGATTTAGGATAACCAACGCCACACTGTTGATCAGGCTTCTCACTGAATCTGACCCTATATGCATAGCTAAATATGTAAGGACAACTACTCACAAGGAACACACTGCTAAAGCCAGTTCCTGCATGAAACATCAGGGGGACCTAACATGATTAGATAGAAAAGCATATTTTGTGACTGTTGATGTTCTAGTCCATGAAGAAACAACAAACAACCAAGTTTACATTAGATGGGAATATGGTACATGCCAGAAATCTTCGTTTAACTGCAGAGTCAAAATAATGTGAAGGTTCCAAATAATACCGTAGTGACATTTATCAGGCAATAAATTTAGTTTCTAGAGGATGCTGCCTCTCTTTGCTAAGCAGTCATCATTTTTTAAAATTCATGATATACCTCTTAAAGAAGTTAAATGTATAGGACTGCAGGTGGTTGACAAATGTTGGAACTTACAGAGAAACAAAGGTTAAAAAAAGATAGGAAAACTCCTATTTTGGTATGTATTATTCATCACTGGACCATGAACTTATATAGAAAAAAAAATAACCACCTACCTATGTAGGTGTAGCTAGTTACAACTTAAAAGAGAAAAACAGCTAAAAATCTGCAATGTAACAACTATGAAACCTAAACAGATTTGACTGTGACAATGAATGATTATTGGAACTACTAGTAACTAAACATGAACAAGTCAACAGGAACCAACAATGCCATTTTTCTTAACACTCCTCCTTGGCATGTTGGTGACAAACACTCCTCCTGGATCTTCAATCTTGTTCTTACTCAGCAACTTTGAAAAAATATTTTCAAGGAGTGGACCTTGCAGCCTTGGCTGTGAATCACTTGAAGCTTGTGTTTTGGTTGGGCTACATACACTAGTGTGGATGAGCTTCAATTTTTTATTACCTGTCCTTGCTTCATTTGCTTGAATTGGTGATTTTTTCGACTCATCTTGTTGAAAGATCTCACCAACTTGAGCATCAAAAAATGTTTATCTTCCCGATCAGTATGATCAAGATTTGTAACCATCTGTGAGGTGCTGACATAGGCCTGTTCATTCACTTTTTCCCACTCTAAAGCAAATACTCTATTGTTCATTTTGACAGTGAACAATTCTACTCCAGAAGGATCAAAAATAGTACATTCATGATCCTTAAAAACCAATGAGTAATTCTTTTCAAGCATTTGCCCAATACTTAACAGATTTTGGCTAATATTTGGTGCATATAAAATATCAGGAATAACTTTGGTACCTGATACTGTTGAAACAACCACAGAACCTTTACCTTTGACTTCTAAGAGCTCTCCATTTCCTACTTTCACTTGGGATTTGAAGGAATCATCAAGGCACTTGAACATGGCAGCATCATTGCACAGGTGATTTGTGCATCCACTATCAATAAGCCAAGCATTAAAAGGGTTATTAGTAGAAAGACAAGTCATCATCTTATGCCACTTGTGCTTGAAAATTTCTTGATTTGCAGACTTTGGCAATGTGTCCCTTTTGTTTACAATTACCACATATAGCATCAGCTCTCCACCAGCAATATTTTTCTAGATGCGTTGTTTTTTTGCAATGATTACAAGGAGGAAAAGTCTTCTTTGAACCTCCATTGCTATTGTTTAGTTGCTTTCCCTTACCAGAGAACTGTTTTTGTACATACAAGGCTCCTTCAGTGAACCTCTCTTGCCTCATTGTTCTTCTTTGATCTTGTGCTTGGAGGGCACTCATCAGCTCACCTAGAGAAATGTTGTTCAAATCTTTGGACTCTTCAAGAGAAGAAATTTTGGATTCAAATCTCTCTGGAAGGGTCACCAGAACTTTCTCCACTACTCTCTTATCTGGAAAATCTTCACCAAGTAGTCTTATATTATTAACAATCAAAGAGATTCGGTCAGCATACTTGCCTATAGTTTCATCATCTCGCATATTCAGTGACTCGAATTCTCTTTTCAGGTTGAGCACTTGCATTTGACGTGTCCTGTCGAAACCTCGGTATTCTTCTTTAAGTCTGTCCCAAGCCTCTTTTGCTGTGCTACAAGCCATGATCCTATAAAAAACAGTGTCTGATACAGCATTCTGAATAAGAGACTTCGCTTTTGATTTTTTCGCCTTGTCCTCACTGAGAGTCTTTATCTGAGCTAATGTAGGATTTGGCGGTAATGGTGGTATTGGTCTGTTTTCTGTAATGGTTTCCCAATTCAAAAAAGGCTTGCATCTTCACAGACCAAACATGATAGTTTTCACCAGTGAGGATGATGGGTGGAGATAAAGATTGGCCACTGGATGCCATTGACTGTATTGATTGGAAAAGTGTTTAAAGGAAATGTGTTTCTGGTGTGGTGTTTTGGGTTTTAAAAAAAACTTTGGTCCTGTAAGAACTATTGTGGCTCCGCTACCACTGTTGGAACTTACAGAGAAACAAAGGTTAAAAAAAGATAGGAAAACTCCTATTTTGTTATGTATTATTTATCACTGGACCATGAACTTATATAGAAAAAAAGATAACCACCTACCTATGTAGGTGTAGCTAGTTACAACTTAAAAGAGAAAAATAACTAAAAATCTGCAATGTAACAACTATGAAACCTAAACAGATTTGACTGTGACAATGCATGATTATTGGAACTACTAGTAACTAAACATGAACAAGTCAACAGGAACCAACAATTCCATTTTTCTTAACAACAAAAGGGAGCATGTGTTATAATTTAGAGTTCAAATAAGTTTGCAGTACTTCTAATATGAAGCAAAATGAAACAAGAATTGTAACAATAAGCATCAGGTTTCAGTAAAGGAGTTCTTAACTTCCTTGAATTAAGGTTATACCGTTGAATATAGATTTAAACCCATCCCCCCAATAAAACCCAACTTTCGCTTTCCATTCTTGGTGGTGAAACCAGTGTGACCAGACCAGGCCTTGGAGATTTACAATTTGCAAGTCTTAACATAAAAACTACTCAGTCTTTAGAAAGACCAGTCACTTTAAATGAACTCAAAGAAGCAGTTTGGACATGTGATAGTGCTAAATCCCCAGGACCGGATGGTTTTAACTTTTCTTTTTATAAGAAAGGATGGGATTTTTTTAAGGATGACCTTTTTGATCCAGTGCAGAGCTTCTTCGAGATAGGGATTTTACCTAAAGGAGCTACCACAGCATATATCACTCTTATTCCTAAGAAACTGTCTGCAGAGAGTTTTGATGAATATCGGCCAATTACCCTGATCCACGGTATTTACAAAATTATTTCTAAAATTCTTGCTGAACGGATTAAACCTGTTATGAACCTCTTGGTCAGCCCCACACAGTCTGGTTTTATTGCTGGGAGGAATATTTTGGATTGTCACCTGATAGCCTCTGAGGTGATTCATTCCCTGAAATCATCGCGATCTCCATCGGTGGTTTGGAAATTGGACTTCAGGAAAGCCTATGATTCTATATCATGGGATTATCTCCTGCAAATTATGTACAAAATGGGTTTTGGTGGTCGATGGAAAACTTGGATGTCTGCTTGCTTACAATCTTTTTCTCTTGCGGTTTTGATTAATGGCTCCCCCACTACTGAGTTTGGCATGATGAAGGGATTGAAGCAAGGGGATCCCTTATCTCCTTTCCTCCTTTTGTTGGCTGCTGAAGGTCTACCTTCGTTGCTTAACATGGCCATTAGTCGGAATCTTATTTCTCCTCTACAGATACATGGCGTGCCAATTTTATTGCTCCAATTTGCTGATGATACCATACTTTTCTCCCCTGCAGACATAGTGACTCTATTAAATTTAAAGAGGGTCCTACGGTGCTTTGAACTTATGTCTGGTCTCAGCATCAACTTCCACAAAAGTGGATTGGTAGGGGTTAATATGCGTGATTCAGATATTGATGCTTTGGCAGGGAGGTTACTATGCAAAAAAGAGAGACTTCCGTTTGTTTACTTGGGACTCCCTTTGGGAGCAAAAATGCATCTTACCAAGCATTGGGATCCAGTGATTCGTAAGTTTCAATCCAGGTTACATTCATGGAAAGGCAGGTTTTTATCCTTTGCAAGCAGACTAGTTCTTCTTAAGTCAGTACTCTCTTCTCTTCCAGTGTACTACCTATCTATATTCAAACTGCCTACAGCTGTTGCGAAAAAATTGGTCTGTATTCAAGACAATTCCAGTGGGGCAGAGTAGGTGACAAGAAAAAACTCAGTTTGGTGGCTTGGTCGAAAATAACTATCCCAAAGGAGAAAGGAGGTTTGGGTGTGGAGAATCTGCTCATAAAGAATCAAAGCCTACTATTTAAATGGCTGTGGAAATATCACTGCCAAGATTCAATGCTCTGGAAGAGCCTCATTGCTGCTAAATGTGGAGGCACTGACAATGCTTTTGCGCCATCTTTTGAGTAATCTAAAGCTTCGTCGGTTTGGAGGAATATCATACACAGTGGCGATTATAGTGGCCCAACTGGCCATTCTCTGCAATCCGGACTGAAAATATTAGTGGGGAATGGCTTGAAGATCAGCTTTTGGCATCACTCATGGTCACACCATGGCTGTTTGGCTACGTAGTACCGTAGACTTTTCTTAAAGTCTACCTTTCAGACTGCCTCTTTGTGGGAGGTTTACCAAGGAGGATTTCTGTTGCAGGCAGTTAACGATGGTTGGTCTACTTCCTTGTATACATGGGAATGGGAGTTTTGTTCCCACATACAGGATATCCTAGCTAGTCTGCACTTTCAATCAGGGGCTGATGATACATGGGTATGGAACCGAGACAATCATGGCCAGTTCTCTGTCCGGAGTGCTTATATTTCTTTGGTTTCCACTGCGGTAATTGACGCACAGCCTCTGGCGTGCTT
Source organism: Turnera subulata (assembly GCA_028386065.3). Classification (NCBI taxonomy): domain Eukaryota; kingdom Viridiplantae; phylum Streptophyta; class Magnoliopsida; order Malpighiales; family Passifloraceae; genus Turnera; species Turnera subulata. The sequence goes on along the minus strand of JAKUCV010000636.1, from coordinate 19,646 downwards.
GTCCTTTGTCCCTCCACACATTGAATGTTTTCTTTGGCGCATTCTTCATGATGGTTTGGCCACTAAAGCTGCCCTCTTACGGCGTGGCATCCTTCAGTACGAGGAGTCACTATGCTCGCTGTGTGGGACAGAGCTAGAAGACATTGATCATCTTTTTATTCACTGCTCTGTTACATCCTCAATATGGCATAGTTTATGTCTATGGTGGGGAGTGAGCTGGGTCCCCCTTATTTCTTTTTCTGCCTGGTTGCTGCATTGGCCAGAGGTGGCGGGAGCTCACCACTCACAGCAAGCATGGGTGTTGTTAGGTATGGTTGTGATTTGGACAGTATGGTTGGCGAGGAATGCTTTAGTCTTTACAGGCAAACTGAAGGAAAAAATTGTAACAAGGGTGTATTTGAGAAAGGCTTGTATTGGTATTTAATTATGCAAAGAAAGAAAATAATAAGGACTTGCAAAAAACAGAGGAAAACAGAGGAGAGGAGCAACACACGTTTCTGTTATTTCAATCTAGGAAAGCATACAACTTTGCATTACAATGACCATATTTATAGCCATATAAACCGACTTAACATTACATTTAAAAATCTAGATATTTCTATCAAACATTCTAGACCACAATAATGCTTATTAAATAATCTTAGATTTTTCTAGATAATCATACATAATATCTTGACTTTTAACATAATATTTTGACTGTTATGTTGATTTTTATTTAATGCATACAAAATATCTTTGATTTTTCTAGACTAGAATTCTCTAGATATTGTAGCAAGCAATCATGCCTCTACACTCCTCCTTGATTTCTTGCTGCAAATTCCCAAAGCATCTCTAACTTCTCAAATCTTTCTTTAGGCAATGCTTTTGTCAAAATATCAGCTAGATTATCTGCGGAATTGCAATGGACAAGACTGACTTCATTGGCTTGTTGCACTTCCCTGATGAAATGAAATTTTATCTTCATGTGCTTTGTCCTGCCATGAAACACTAGATTTTTAGATATTGCTATTGCAGATTGGTTGTCAACCATAATTTCAGTAGCTTCTTCTTGATCTTCTTTGAGATCATGCAACATTTTTCGCAACCAGATTGCTTGGTTGACAGCACCGGCAACTGCTACATATTCTGCTTCTGCAGTGGACTGAGCAACAATATCTTGTTTCCTAGAATTCCAAGAGAAAACAGCAGTACCAAGGGTGAACAGATACTCTAATGTGCTTTTCATATCGTCTTGAGAACCAGCCCAGTCGCTATCAGAAAATCCATGAAGCTTGATTTCTTGTTTCTGCTGAAACGAAACACCAAAATCAACAGTGCCTTTGATATATCTTAGTACCCGTTTTGCTGCTTTGAAATGTAACTCACTAGGAGCATGCATGAATCTAGAAAGTAAGCTAGCAGCAAACATAATATCAGGTCGGGTTGCTGTGAGGTATAGGAGGCAGCCTATCAAACTTCTGTATTGTGAAGCATCGGCTTTTTCAGAACCATCTTCCTTGGTTAGCTTCTCATTCAAAGCCAAAGGTGTACTGACAGGCTTGCAATCAAGCATCTTGAACTTCTTTAGAATCTCCAATGCATACTTCTTCTGGCTTATGAAGACTCCTCCTTCGGTTTGACATATTTCCATGCCAAGAAAATATGTCATTTCTCCCAAATCAGTCATCTCAAACACTTTGGTCATCTCTATTTTGAATTGCTTCACAAGCTTTGGATTATTTCCCGTGACTAACAAGTCATCCACATATAAGGACACAACCAACAAATCTGACTTTGTTGATTTCACATAGAGAGTGGCTTCATTTTTGCTCCTTTGAAAGCCAAGTTGGATTAGATACTCATCTATCCTTGTGTACCAGGCTCTAGGAGCTTGTTTTAGGCCGTATAGAGCCTTTTTCAGGAGGTAGACTTTCTCTTCATTGCCTTTGACAATGAAACCTTGAGGCTGCTCAACATAAATTTCTTCATCAAGAAATCCATTGAGAAAGGCTGATTTTACGTCTAATTGGAAGATTTTCCATCCTTTTTGGGCAGCCAAGGCTAGCAGTAGTCTATTTGTATCATGCCTTGCCACTGGAGCAAATGTTTCAGTAAAGTCTACTCCAAACTGCTAAGAGTAGCCCTTCACGACCAACCTAGCCTTCAGCTTATTCACTGAACCATCTGCATTCAACTTGGTTCTATAAACCCATTTAACTCCAATGACATTTTTGTGACTTGGTCTATCAACCAAACACCAAGTCTGATTCTTTTCTATCATATTCATCTCCTCCTGCATTGCATCTCTCCATCCAGAAATTTTACTTGCTTCTTCATAAGTTGTGGGCTCTAGAACAACAACATTACATCTTTGATATATATCAGCAAGGGTTCTAGTGCCTCTAACTGACTCTTCTTCTTCCTCCTCCTCATCTACTTCTTGAGGCTCACCATTATCTTGATTTATTTGCTGAGACAAGACTTGAGAAGGTTGATGATCACCCTTGGAATTTTGCTAATTCCAGGATGCATTTTCATCAAACTTAACATTTCTACTAACAATAACCTTCTCAGTTTTAGGAATATAAACTCTGTACCCTTTAGAAACAGAGCTATATCCCACAAAGATTCCAACTTCAGCCTTATGCTCCAGCTTGTCTCTCTTGACATCAGGTATGTGTGTGTAACAAACACAACCAAATATCCTCAAGTGCTCCACAGATGGTTTGAAGCCATTCCAAGCCTCAAATGGAGTTTTATTGTCTAGAGCTTTCGTAGGCAGCCTATTTTGAAGATAAACAGCAGTGTTCACCGCCTCTGCCCAAAAGCTCTTAGGCATCTGCTTCTCAAACAAGAGACACCTAGCCATCTCCATGACTGTTCTATTTTTTCTTTCACTAACTCCATTTTGTTGAGGAGTATAGCTTACCGTGAGCTGATGAGAAATACCAGCATCTTCACAAAACTTGTTAAAATTTTGTGAAGTATATTCAGTCCTGTTATCTGACCTTAGGACCTTTATAGAGCAGCCACTCTGATTTTCTACCAAAGCTTTGAAGTTTTTAAATACCTCAAATACCTCAGATTTTTGCTTCAAGAAATAAACCCAACACATTCTTGAAAAATCATCTATAAAGAGAATAAAGTACCTACAACCTCCCAAAGAAGGTACTTTCATTGGTCCACAAACATCCGTATGGACTAATTGTAGTTTTTCTGAGGCTCTCCAAGCTTTGTTGACCGGAAATGGCAATTTTGATTGCTTCCCCTTTTGACAGACCTCACAAACAACAGAGCATTCTCCAATAGCAGGCATGTTATGTACTAATTCCTTAGCATGAAGATTTTTTAAGGAAGTATAATTGACATGACCTAACCTTTTATGCCAAAGAGAGGTCATATCAATTGTGCTTGCATATGAATGAGCACTATTGTTCCTCAAATTTAATGAGAAAATTTTTTCCTTCAAGCCAACAGAAAATAGCTTCTTGTTTGCAGCATCATATATAGTGCAGGCATTATCTTTAAATATTAAGGAATAATTCTTTTCAAGTAATTGGCCCACACTCAATAAATTTTAATCAAGCTTGGGAACATATAAAACTTCAGAAATAAATTTGGTACCTGATGGAGTATCAACTGCAACAGTACCTTTGCCTTTGACGTCGATGTAGTCTCCATTCCCAATCTTGACCTTTGAGAGATAAGACTCATCCAAGTCTGAAAAAGCATCAATCTTGTGAGTCATGTGGTGTGTGCAACCACTGTCAATGAGCCAATCACTGCTTCTTGTTGTTGTATAACATGATGCAATAAACAGTTGTTCTTCTCATGCTTCATCTTGCTGGTTTTCAACACGTTGAGCCTGCTGATCCTGCTGTTGCTTCTTTAGTTGGCATACTTTATCAACATGGCCTGTCTTTTTGCAATTTTTGCATTGTGCATCAGGTCTGAACCAACAATACTCTCCGAATGATTTGTTTTCTTGCAAAAAGAACAAGCTGGAAATTGTTTTTTCTGACTGAATTTGCTGTCGCCATTGTACTTCTTCTGCTTTCCCTTCTTCTCCGCAGCTTGCTTTTGATTGTTGGTGCTGAACTGATGCTTGTTTTTATGTTTAACATTCATAGCTCCCTCTGCTTGAATTCCCTGCTTGAGTGCTCTCCTTTGCTCTTGAGCTTGTAAAGAATGAACAAGCTCTTGCAAAGTTATTTCAGACAAGTCTTTTGATTCTTCCAATGAGGAGATTTTTTATTCAAACCTCTCTGGAAGACTCACCAACACCTTCTCAACTACCCTCTTGTCTGAAAGATCTTTTCCCAAAAATCTGATTTGGTTGACAATTTTCATCAACCTATCAGAAAATTCTTTGAGGGACTCAGCCTCCTCCATCCTCAAAAACTCAAATTCGCGTCTGAGATTGAGGACTTGCATCTGCCTTGATTTTTGGCTTCCCAAAAACTCCACCTTCAACTTATCCCAAGCTTCTTTGGTAGTTTGACAAGCCATAATTCTTGTAAAAATTTCTTCGGACACCAACGAAAAAATTGCAGACAAGGCTTGATAACCTTTTGCAATTTCTTCATTGTGTTGCTTGATTTGATTTATAGTGGCTTCTTCGGAAAGTGGAGTTGGATTTACACCAACATCAACAACCTCCCATAAGCCATAAGCTTGAAGATAAGCCTTCTTCTTCACAGCCCATGTTTGGAAATTCTCACCTGTGAACACAGGTGGTGTGGGTATTGTGAAGTTTCTTGATATCATTGAAGAATTGAGAAGATGAGTTTTTTTAAGTTATAGGAAGGCTGAATTTATGGGTATTGTGTTTTGGGGTTTATGGTCCCTTAAGAACAAGGGGGTTCCGCTACCAATTGAAGGAAAAAATTGTAACAATGGTGTATTTGAGAAAGGCTTGTGTTGGTATTTAATTATACAAAGAAAGAAAATAATAAGGACTTGCAAAAAACAGAGAAAAACAGAGGAGAGGAGCAACACACGTTTCTGTTATTTCAATCTAGGAAAGCATACAACTTTGCATTACAATGACCATATTTATAGCCATATAAACCGACTTAACATTACATTTAAAAATCTAGATATTTCTATCAAACATTCTAGACCACATTAATGCTTATTAAATAATTTTAGATTTTTCTAGATAATCATACATAATATCTTGACTTTTAACATAATATCTTGACTTTTATGTTGATTTTTATTTAATGCATACAAAATATCTTTGATTTTTCTAGACTAGAATTTTCAAGATATTATAGCAAGCAATTATGCTTCTACACAAACTTATTCATGGAGACATGTTGTTTGACCTCGCTCTCACGCGAGCTTTTTGGTGGTTCAAGGCAATCCATCCCCACTTTCCACTCAGTGTGGGTGCGACGATGGTAACTGCAGAGCCCTTCAAGGGCTGGCTTTCTGGGAAGCGCGTCACTATTCAGATTACTCAATAATTTTACAGTGCTTCTTTGGACGGTGTAATAGATAGTTTTCATGGCTTTCATGGCTTGTTGGCCATACTCACCAAGTTGTAAACATTACTAACCCAATCAATAAAGCATCGATTAGTATCAAAAAAAAAAAAAGTGATCAGCAACAACAGACCTGAATGAGCTTCATCAGGAAGTGAAAGTCTTTAGAGTAGAGGTTAGCAGAAAGATTCTTTACCGCATAATGTAAAGGAGAGAAACAAAAAGTCTGGGAGTAAAAGAAAAGAAGAACAAAAGGTTCACTTTCCTAAGCCTGGCACATAGTAAAGCGTAGCAATATGACATTTGGAAGAAACACTGATAGGCGTTGGGTTTATGCCTTTATGGATTATCAGTGCACATTGTAATTTACCTTTACTTTTCTAACTAGAGATTTTTTTTCGAAACATGCAGAATCTTTGCAGAAATTTCATGGGGAAGAAAATGCATCCTGTTATTTATTGGTGGAATTTACCGCTTCCTAGTTTTGTGTAGAACATTGTGTATCTTGTACCACCTGCAAGAGTGTGGCATTGGCAAATATTGCATATGGAAGTCTCAACGAGTTTAGCCCGTCAAAATTGTATCCCTCTTTATTTATGTTTTAAGTCTGAACCCTTTTGTTCATCCAGAAATCAGAGACATACTTTTCAACAGGAAAAGTGTAAAACATAACAATTCAAATTACCAAATCCACATGATGGTTTCTTGCCCTGAAATGTAAATACCAACCTAGAAAATAGTGTTTCTACCATATCAAGGTTCTATATTGACCCAAAAAAGGAAAAAAAAAAAAAAAAAAGGTTTTCTAACTTGAAGGTCGAGACCTGACCGAATTCCACCCAGCCAACCAAATAAAGTGTGTAAAAAAGTAAAAACATCCGCAGAAAATGAGGATTGAAACCTCTTCTTTTTGTGAATGAAGGGGATGATATTGTATTACTATACACCAAAAAATGTGTACAAAAAGAGTGCAGACCCTTAGGCCAAACCAAACCACCACTCTCCTCATTCAGGAGAGACCTAACTATACTTGGTGGTTCCACTAAGAATCAGAGGCTGCATCAACAAAAGAAACTAAAGAAAATCCTGCAAGAGAATCTTAATTGTTGTGAAACTGACTGCGGATTAACTTCAAGGATCAGATATGTAAAACTATATTGTTTGGCAAAATGCAGCGCCCTCAAAATCAACAGAAGGTCAGCTTTTAAGGGATGGCATTGCACTTCCTTTGCAACAAAACCCAGTAGCCATTCCCCTAAATGATTTCTACACACGCTTAACATGGATAGACGAATGGGACAGACGCTGAAAAGGTGGCGTCTGGACATGAAAATGATAATGAAAAGAGAGAAAAATATTAGTATTCAGGGATTTATAGGCAGCCATTTTTTGAGTTGACAAGACTGATTTCTCAGTGACTGAAAATCTGATTTGAACTTTTGCAACAAAATATATTATCTCCTACTAGCCATTATAGCCTCTATTACAAGCTCACAATGTCCAAACTGTCCTCTATTACTAGACTATCTAATCAGCTATGAAGACTGTGTGATGGGTTAGAAGAAAGAAACAGAAAACAAAACCCAGGCTATGCCACAAAATCTATTCCTTACAAAAATACAGTCTAAGGCTACTGTTCGCTCATGTCTCTCGGACCATTGTAGCCACTAGCTTAATAATTCCTCAGATTTGCTGTATCCTCTGGTTGGCAAATGATCACCGTTCAAAGGCACCATGCATATCGCTGGTTCACTTCACAGGGCAAGAATATCTGCATTACACAAAAGGCGTCTGTCAACAAAACAAGAATATAGAAAAGAAAAGAAAATTACCACTAACTCTAATCCACGGCCGTTTCTGGCCAAGATAAATTCATTATTATGCTGAAATGTATGACATTGGCAAATAGCTTCCTCTCCATTGTAACATGTAATCCTACAAGGGTCTTCCTCGTGTTTATCATCAAATGTCTATTTTCTTTTCAGCATATCAGCAAAGGTAACATGCAAGCAAAAGTGAAAATTCCAGCCCATGATAATATCACAGTAAAAGAAGTTGATATTTCTTTAATAACAACAATGGATTTATCATTAAATAACAAAATTCAAACTTAAATTCCAACTCAATCCCAGTCTAATACAATAAGAAGCGACACCAGTGTCACATGAAGAAGCAAGGGAATGGTAAAACATTCAAATATGGAGTTTGCATGTAAGAAAAGAGCAAAAGTTGGAACCTCTCAAAGTAAGTGATTGATGAGGCATAATCAGAATATTTTTTTAACGGTAAATGGTGGATAGTATTAAAGCAAAGACAGATTTAACCAAAATCCATCTGTAAAGTGACCCAACCACTGACACTTAATAATAAGCAGAAGACAAATTCGCTTGTGCAATTAAATTGCAGTGGAAAAAATACCAGAAAGAAAGAACGAAAAGTATATCAAGTTGAGAAAAAAGGAACCTCACACACATAGGTTTGGAGGATTTTCAGCTACTGATGACTCTTTACTTTTACCCTTATTAAAGCATAGTCATTTAAGCACAAATGGAATAAAACACACTTTCAAGGAAATTGATTGATTACCGATCTCTGAAATAATAGATTCATTACCGATAAAGTAAGTCCCACTTAAATAGGAAAAATAAGTGTCAAAAATGTTCAATAAGGATCGATATGAAACACATGGAGCAAAGTTTTCATAATCCTCCAAAACTCCATTTATAGTATTCTTCAAGGGTGACCGGATCACTTCAACTCCAATCTGCATACACAAAATGTGTCTGTCAATAACACGAGAATATAGAAAAGAAAAAAACCTTTTTTGATTGTGAAAAAAAAAACCCCTAGATGGGAATTCTTTTCCCTTCATTTTTTTTGAACTGAATCTTACAGGTGTTGTCCTTGTGTTCAAATAACTTTGCAATACTTTTTCTACTATTTGTCAATCTGAAAGTAAAAGAAGTTGGTATTTATGTAATAACAACAATAGATTTACCATTAAATAACAAAACCTAAACTCACACTCTAATTGAATCCCAAAATAAAAAAATTAATACTATAATAAGAAGTGACACCTATGTCATATGAAGAAGCAAGAGAATGGTAAAACATTCAAAAACATTGCATGTAAAAAAATGATCAAAAGTCAGAAATCTCTCAAAAGTATTTACGATGCATAATCAGAATATTTACACCGCAAATGAGTGGATAATACTAAAGCATCAATAGATTTAACCAAAATCCATCAGCAACTCGGCATTTGTGACCCAACCATCAACCTTAAAAGTATAAGTAAAATTCACTTCTGCAATTTTAAAACTCCAACCTATTCCATGAGGAGTTGCCCAAAGTTTTCAAGTATCTCTACAAGTGCTTATACGGGCTTTCAAACCAAACACTAATCAAGACGTCTCATACTACATTTAGCATAAAAATTATAGAAACAAACTGACTGCAAATTGAAGTGGCAAAGATACCTGGAAAAAAAAAAAGAACGAAAAGTATATGAAATTGAAGAAAAGGAAACCAACCAAAACAAAGGGTTGAAAGATTTTAAGATGCAACATAATTAGTATGATTCAAGTTTACTTTTATCCTCATCAAAGCACAATCATATGAGCACTGAAGGTTCAATAGAAAGAGATTCGACAAATGGAATAATGTACACTTTCAAGGACATTGATTAATTACCTGTCACTGAAATTATTTTTACATCCTCCACCTCAATCATTTCACCATGTTGAGCATTGTCATAAACCACCAGTGCTTGAAGTTCCATCTTAGATATTGGATCCGCATAATTAGCATGAAAGTTTATCTTATAATGTATTTTGTTGAATCCAAAGTCAAACACCTCAGCCCGGCTAACCTCATAGAACCTAAGAGACAATTTCTGCAACAAAGGAAGAGAGAAAGCAACCAAAAGAAAGTAAGTCAGTCAGAACACATGGAATTCAAACGGGGAGATGGAGTTAAAAGCAAACGGAAGAAAATGAGCGGGGAAAAGGACCTGATTTTCTTTGTAATAAGCAAGAGCAGCCATCACACTCTGCGGAATTCTACAGCGGTGGAATGGATGATTAAGGCCAATTTGGCCAAGGCATAGAGTGTATCTGAGCTTGAACTTGCGAGCATGCTCCACCATTAGACGATAAAGCCCCATGTCACAAACAGAACAAGCAGCATATGTAGCATCACCTGTATCACATTCTTCTGCCGTTTGGTAGCGGAGCTCATCAAGCCTTTTTCATTTTACAGCCCGAGAGTCTAAAGAATCCTCTAAATCTAACAGAGCAAACCAAAATAGGGATGGATCAGATGACCTGAAAAGTACTCATCAAGACAAAGAAACACAACAGGTAAAGATGGTTCACCTATATTGTCTGGCCAAGGCCTAAAAATCTCCACATGATCCCTCTTTTTGTTAGGATATTCAGCGTCAATGAAATCTGCCATAGCTATTCTAGTTTGATATCTCGAGGGTAGAACTGTCAATGAACCGCAATGTTAGAAGACTGCAACGCTGCTCCCAATAATTTGCTTTGATAATCTCCACAAGCACCAGGTTTTTACCCTAGTAAAAAAACAGAGGAAAACGTACTTAGATCTAGCAGTCTATATGCATAAGTCTAATCATGGAAAAGAAAAAGAAAACAGAAGGAACACCTTTTTCTTATTGAAGTGTGCTACAGCAAAAGGTGTGAGGGCTCTGATTCTCTGAAAGTGCCATGGATCCCCTAAATTCACAGGTTCAATGACACAGCTTGGAAGGGGAAGGCCAAAACCCTAAAGCAAAGCCAAAGCATGTATGATAAGATCAAATCTCAGCCTAATGAGAGAGCAGGTGAATGTTGACAAAGAAGAGAGAGAATAGTTGTCAAATTATTACCTTTGTTTGGATGGTGTGCCTCTCACTTTGAATGAGCATGTCCCTATCAGCCCGGTCTTGCACATAGGAAAACCAACTGCCCTCCTCCCTGTCAGTGTCCCACCCATCATCCCATTCCTTCAAGTTCAGCTTCTCCTTCCTACCCCGCCTAATAGTCCACATTCCTAGAAACCAATCACAAGAGAGATACACCAACTTAGTTATACTGCTGCATCCAAACATCTAATGAAATCTTGAAACAGACAAACATTCTTCCGAAGACGTAGATCCCATTTCATAATGAAATTACTAAGATCTAATACCAAAATAAAATCACAAAACCATCACTGGTATCACCAATTGCAAACGTTGAAGCTTAAGAGCATTGATTAAGCTTCCAATATCAAAGGAATCCATTAAGTGTGGTAGGAAGAACCAAAAAAGATCCTTTTAACAATAATAATCTTAGTAGCATTATTCTCTCTGCAAAACCAACCATTATAAATAGGAAGACGCCTTTATGGTTTTATTACTTCCACGTTCCAATTCTCTCGCTAATATTTTTCAAATTCATTTAGTACCAGAGAAGAAACTATTTTTTGATCTATCAAATGCATTTATCAAAATAGGGAAATCAAACCTACAGGGAGTAGTACCTGACAACCAAATGCATGTAGCAGTTAAATAAACGGAGTTACTATACTTGAGATAGATGACTGCACAAACACACCAAGACAAAAACAACAAAAGAACATGACTTGAAATAAGGGTCCAGTCCAGGCAAAGAACGAACTGGGTGCGCGTAGGCAAATTGAGGAACTGCCAGCAGCGTGTAGCCAAATTTTGCAAATTCCTACCACAACCACAATAATAATATTACAAAAAGAGAAAACAATTAGCCACTCACCACCAGCAGAAGCAAGAGTCATTGATGTATCTCCTCGCTTCGAAACCTTGGGCAGCAGCAGAAGAAGAAGGAGAATAAAGAATGAGACTTTCCACCCACCCACCAGCAGCTTCTTCTGTGGAAGCCTGGGAGAGAATCAAGGCAACAAAGAGAGGAAACCCAACAATCAAGTAGAGGGGAAAGCCGACAGAGAGAGAGAGAGAGAGCGATCGAGGGAGGGAGGGAGGGAGGAATTAGGGATTTTGGGTTACGTAGTGAAATAGGCGCGCACGTTTAAGAAGAAACGGAACCAAAATAATGAAGAAGTGAAAAACGCACAGGGGAAGTCTTGCAAAGAGAATGTATGTGTTATATTTGTTTATCAAATGTTATAAGATAACCCGTGTGAATGTCATTACCTACCTCTATTATGTCATTTTCTTCACAAGCATGACTATATAAAGTCATAGGCTCTTGTATTTCCGACTATGAAAAAGAATGAATAAAAATAGAGCAGACGAGCTCAATTCCCCTCTGCCATATTCTTCCTTCCTCTCCTCTACCTCTTCTCATCTCCATTTTTCTTCATTAAAACACAAATAATTTATAACACGTTATCAGCACGAAGATTGCTCAATCCAAAAGAGAAAATCAGTGCAAGAAAAACAACCAAAAACCGTTCTGTGTAAAGTTTGCCTCGTCACTATTCATCCGAAATCGTTCCGGACTGCCGCTCGCCGCACCGCCCACACCGACGAGCTCCCCATGCCGGCGCGAGCTCGAGGTAACCTTCCCCATCAATTACCGCCGTCCGACGCGCCATCTATGGCTGATGACCCGGCGGCTGAGCCCGAAGACCCGTCGGGTTTGCCTTCCTCCTCACGTGCACCGGCAGCCGCCAGCTGCCGCGCCTCACCCCTCGCTTCACCTTGCCTCTAGCGCCGTCTTCTCGTCGCGCCACCACTGCTGATCGCGGCGAGGTGAGCCTCTGCAGGCGGGTCGACCCGCGCAAGGAAGAAGATGACCCGGTTTTGATCGGGTCATGAACATGGGTCGCGGGCTGGGTTCTGTAGGTTGGGCATTTGGGCTGACCTGGGCTGACACTGTTCACTGCCCAATTCCACTGTTCACGGGCCAATTTCACTGTTCATGGCCCATTTTTTACTGTTCACAGCTCATTAAAAAAGAAAAATTTATATTGCCGCAATTTAGCATCTCGAGTTTTTCCCGGCGAGCCCAGAAGTGCTTGGCCGGCATTTAGCATCTCGAGATTTTCCCGGCAAGCCCAGAAGGCTATAATACTTATTTTGTGTTTGACCGAAATCCGAACGCCTCGAATTTTTCCTGGCGAACCCCGAAGTGTTTGGCCGGAATTTTATACCTCGAGTTATTTCCCGGCAAGTCCGGAAGGCGTGAATAGTAATTTTCGGCGACCATGAATAGTAATTTTGACCGATCTGGCAACCGTGAATAGCGTTTTTGGCCGATCCGACGAACCCCGAAGTGTTCGATCGGAATCTGACACCTTGGGTTTTTTCCCCGCCAAGCCCAAAAGGCTAATGGCATATACATACCAGGAATAGTAACCGAATATTAGTAATATATATTATATATATTATTGCTGAAAGATTTATCGAGTAAGCCTATTTTTTTTTTATTTAAATTCTGATTGGGCTATTAAAGGGCCCATTGTATTTAAATTTATGCCTTTAATTTTATTTATGCTTTATTTGGGCTCATGAAAGGCCCATAATGGCCGGCTAAGCCGCCTATTTCTTTACATTTTTAATTGGGCTCGTATAAGGCCCATCGCTTTTATTTTGCTGCAATTTAATTTTTATTGGGTTCGCTATAAGCCCATTGCATTTATTTTTCAGCAATTTAATTTTTATTGGGCTAATTAATAAAAAGGCCCATCGCATTTAATTTTTCAGGCATTTATTTGGGCTATAAAAGGGCCCATTGTATTTAATTACCTTGCCTTTAATTTTATGCTTAATATGGGCTCGTAATTTCCTGTCATTTACTTTACTTGGGGTAATTAATATAAGGCCCCTTGCTTATTTATTTTAATTAAGTATTTATATATTCAATTATGTTATTTGAATTTGAGGCTCTTAAAATTTCCGGAAGAAATTTGTAATGGGCATTAAATGCGAAAATGCATTTAAATGAGAATAGTCTGAAAGAATAAATGTAAGAGTCCAGAAGACTCGGGAAAAGAAAAATAAAACGAAGACTGGAAGTCTTACCGTTCAAAAGATCCTGAAGATCCTTCAAAGAAAAATCTAAAATACACACTATTACCACCAGAAGATGGAAATTATATGACCACCAGAAGGTGGATATTATACTTGCTTACCCTGAAGGAGCAATTTATTTTATATTCAATTTATTTTTATGTTCAGTTTAAATTATTACGCATTGTAATTTATTTTTATTTACTTTTCAGTACTTTATAATTATTTCTTAGAATAATGCCTGAAGCATTAGTCTCGTAGACAATGCAAAATTGACATCCACAGGGGGAGAATTATATGTGTGGATGTCAATATAACATATTATGACGTTTCGAAATGAAAAATGATTAACACGCTCCAGAAGAGCATAAATTCGAATATGTTCCTGAAGAACGCATGTTTTAATATGATCTAGAAGATCGTATATTTACGCGAGTACAAACATCCCCAGTAATAAAATGAATTATTGTGGATCCCAAATGAATTGACTCAGATTTATTCCCTGAAGCGAATAAGACATTATAATTATTTGGGGGCGTAAATGAGATAATAAATGGATAAGGCTCAAAGCAAACATGCATATTATTATTGCATAAACGGATACATAACTGGAGAACATTCAAAGAAGAATAGTTCTCATACATATGTTTAAACAAGTAATCTATCTATTGGGTTCAACATTAACCCTGAAACTCTGAGCCTCACCATTAATGTTGACCCTAACACTGTCGTTCCAGGAGAACCACATACCAGCCCTGTTGTTTTCTCCAGGTATCTCAAACCGATTCGTTGGAGGAAAACGAAGTGGAATCACACCATGATTCTCTCCTGCTTGCCACAAAGTTTCGGTAATCAGTACCATGTTAGGCTTGTACTGATTCTTCAGATCCCTCAAGGTACGCACAAAGTCTTGAGACCTTCTTGCTATACCCCTGCAATTCCACAATAAAAGTCATACCTTAGGCCATGTAGGTGGTAACCCAGTCACCCTTGGGACGCTCCGAGCCATCATGGAAACCTGATAATAACTGCTTTCATTTAAAATTTGACATGAAGGCTCTAGCTGAAATTCCTGCATCCTAGCAGATATGAAAAACATTATAGAGTTAGCTGAGCCATAAAAATTTGTCCTGAGCTTGCCTTGGTCCTCCAGGAAGAAAGTTTCTTCCATTGGAGTCACAAAGAACCTAGACGAGTATAGCTCATCTACAAAAACTAAACGAGGAATTCTCGCCAGATCATTCGGTAGTTCCTCTTGCTGCTCATTTACCATGCTATAAGCTAATCTATTTCTTCTGCCTAGTGAGGCACCCTCAACAAAGAAAACAGTAGCTGGGGAAGGCATTTTTTGAGTTTTTTTGTTTCTTTGCTTTGATGAATTTTTCTATATCTATGAGTTTTTCCTATATCTTCCCATGTAATCCTTCTCCTATTTTATAACCTGAGCATAGATAGCCAGGTGTCCCCGAAAAGATCCAGAAGATTTTTCGGTGGATTATATTATTATTCAGAAAATTCCAAAGCTTTACAATCCTCGAGGATTTGTTTTTGGAAATGTCTGCCACTACTTTAATTATTGTCCAATAATTCTGATCTTTTACGACATGAGTGGCAGAAATAAGCCTAATATTGACACATGTATTGCAGCCTGAAGCTAGCAGTTGAGTAATTGAAAATTAACATATCCAGTGTAACGCCCCGGAATTTATAATTTGATTTTCGAAATTTTCGGAAATTTATTCCAATTTTACCCTTGAGGTATTACCGAGTTTTAGTTGAAGAAATAAATTATTTTGCCATGAGAATGTCAATTCTAAGTCGGTATTGTTCATAGTTCGGGTTCCGTGGGAAACAAATGCGAGATCGGGGCGAAACGAGAGGTTTGGCATAGTTTCATTTGAAACTACGTCGTTTTGAGGGTCTTAAAAAAAAAAAAGAAAGAAAAAGTTGACCAGGCAAGGGTTGACCGCGCCTAAGTGGACGACGGGTCGTCCACTAAGGGCAGCCAACCTAGCCGGTCCCTTCTTCTTCCCCTCTCCACTTTTCTTTTCTTACTTTTTCTTTTCTTCTCCAACCTTCTTTTTCTTCTTCCCGTTGATTCCCCACTCAGCCGGCTGCAACGGCTATGTCTCCCACCATCTTCTCTTTCTTTCTCTCCTTCTCCATGTTGTCTCTTTGAACATAAAACCCTCGTTCATCCTTCCTCCTTCCCTACAGCCATCGTCGCTCTGCATAGGAGGGGAGCCGCTCGTGGAGTAACTGTGACGGGGACCAGAGGGCTCGTCACGATCTGTGTAAGTGTCTCGGGCTCGGGACTGTGTTTGGCAGTTGTCGCCTTGGGTTCTCTCGTCGCTACCCATCGGTGGAGGACGAGCAGGAGAGGAGTGGCGCTGGGATGCTTCGGTTCGTGGCCGACGTTGGTGGCGGATCGGTTGGGTTGCGAGTTGGCCATGGTTGCCGGATCCGAACTCTCGGCGGGTTGTCGCTACCTCCACTGGTGAGCTTCTGCCTTCATTCTCCTCCTCCCCTGATTCTTCTCCATTTTTGCCCTTTTCGATTTGGGGGTTTTTT